>JAYRBW010069750.1:0-27026 GCA_036023295.1 Invenusta paracnida | reverse complement strand
GACCAACACACATTATCACTACAAAAAATAATCATCAAACATAAAATATATTCTCAATTCTCATGAAAATGTATTTTATTATATACAATTATGACAAACTCAATATTATATATAGTATTTAAGTTTGTATTATTATAAATACAGAATTTGGGATTTTAAACATGATTGTCCTATTCTTGAATACCTGTTTGCCATCTACATATAAACACCATTCATATCATCATACATACAACAACATATGTTTAACATAATATTAATAAAAGCTTTTGAACCTTGTTTAATATTGTTGCTGTTATTCTATTCTATCTATATTGTTTGTGATCTGAATTTATTAAACTGCATATATTTCGGTAAATCTGCAAATCTCCCGAACTTACTTTTTTTGTTAATGCTATTATTGAATTTCCCATGTTGTAATCATTTGCATTTTTTTAAATGTTTTAAATATACATTACTTTAATATTATTATCCATTTTCGCATGGCGGCTATATTTGATTTGCCATTTATGGCCAATTTTTGACATTTTGAGGGACAAATTCTCACTCTCTTTGTCAAAATAAATCATAATGAACACAATTGAGGATGACTTGGTGACCCCAAAGCCAATTTATTCCGATTTCGCATGGCGGCCATATTTGATTGGGCGATTACGGTCACCAGGGAGAAGATATAGATTTTCTGTCAGCAGATTTCAATTCCCCATACCAAAAATAGGTTAAAACTCATAAAATTGCCTAAAAATGATTCTAGATTTCAGTTATACCTATTATTGAGAACTAGAAAGATCGTGGATATAATAACGATTATTGCATGAAATCTATTTAAAATTAATAGCTACTTGACGAAAGCCTTTCTTTTTAAATAGTCGAATTTCCTAATACTTTTGTAATATGGCTGGAAAATTATGGTTTTCTGATTTAAATGTATCTAAACAAAAACAACCTCGTCGCAAAAATGAAAGGCCAAAAAACAAACTTCTCAAAAGAAAAACGTTGAAATTTTATTGGTGATAGGAAGTACAATCATCGAAGAAATTGATGTAAACATGGCGCCAAGATATAATTGTTACAATACTTTCTGTTTAATATGCATAAATGTATAGATCAATATGGAACATAGGTATACGTCTAATCTGTAAATAAAATATGACATTAACATTTTTAAAAAGATCGAGGCGATGGTATAAATTATATTATTTTATTAAGTTATAAAAATTGGCCAACTTAGAACAATCCCTTTTCCATGCATGTGGGTTTCATTGCTTTTGTAAAAATGTTCCATTGCCAAAATGTTATTAATATTTTTGTTGTCATATTTTTATGAATTTTAAAGTTTAGACGTATACCTATGTTCCATATATTGATTGATACATTTATGCATTTTAAGCAGAATGTATTGTAACAATTATATCTTTGCACCATGTTTATAATATCAATTTCTTCGATGACTATACTACATCATTATAATTTTTGTTTTTTATATCTTGGCATCCTTTTTATATCAATTTCTTTAATGGCTGTAATTCCTATAATCAATACATTTCAGCGTTTTCTTTTGAGAAGATGAGCTCGTTTCTTGACATTCAATTTTACGGCGCGGTCATTTTTGTTTAGATAAAAAGAAGAAGAGAAACAATTTTTCATCGAAATTTGATTTTTTTTATATTTAGAAACCATTTTAAAAGTTCAAATTACTTGCATTTTGTTTCTTAGCGCTTGGCGATTAAGCTGATACAAAAATGAGCTTTATAGTGCATTCTATTTATTAACTGTCAAAAATAGGCCTATTTTACTCCTTAACATTAATGAATAACATCTCTCAAGCTAATTGCTGCCGCTCTTGTTCTTAGTTTGACGATACTACCGCATCGTCTAATATAAATTTACATCTATATTCATCGATTATTACTGAAAGCATAAGAATTAAATCGTGTTAATTACTTAAAGTAAAAATCAATATACACCTGCTCCTGCTCCTGCTGTAACTCTCTCATCACTACGTGCCCATTATACTGGAAGCCATCAACACGAACTCCAGTTCTTACAAAGCTAATGATGACATTGGAAGGCAACGTCGGAAAAAACATCACTTCCCCAAATTTACATTCGGTCGCAATTTGGATGACACACAATTCCACCGAAAAGGGAGTAGAATTACAAAACAAGCTGACTGTTGACAATCCGACCAAATCATGACGGCGATGAACGCCTATGTTTCACGTCTAGATCCCTCCCACCCTTTCATCTCTGAACGTCTTTCCATTTTTGTGATGCGTGAGGCCTTCATAATCGCCCATCTGGCCAGTCTAGGTGTACCACCAACAACATTTCTTGGTCACCATGTTGCTGCCTTCGTCTGAAACGTCGGGAAATTGTCCCTCTGGCTCACCTCCCATTTTCAAGACTTCCCTAACACTAGAAGCAGAAAGGCGGACAGAATCAGCAGTCATATAATATTCAAAACAGAAAAGGCCTTTACTTTCATAAACAGGGCAGGATTTATAAAGTCAGTTTTTGTAAGAGAATCAAGAGCAAACATATTTTACTAATATTAAAAACGATAATGATAGTTTACATAAAAAATATAACTAAACTTTAATAACCAGAATTAACTAAATGCCTTTTAAATACTTCCTATGTATAAATCTAAACAAAAACGACTGCGCCGCAAAAATTAAAGCCATGAAACGAGCTTCTCAAAAGCAAAGAGTAAAAATGATATTAATAATATGAAGTACAGCCATTGAAGAAATTGATATAAAAATAACGCAAAGATATTGTTAGTGCTTGTTGTTTAAAATGTATGAACATATTGTACGTCAGGCAATATGGTCTTCTAAGATATATTTGCGATAAATTGGTGGTATGCTAATTATATTTTATAGCATTAAAAGGGTTTTGAGCTGCTGAAAAGACCCAACAAGGTCGAAACAGCGCGTTGTCCATCCATCCAATGTAAAAATACCTACGAAATCACCATTTATTAGTCTATTAAAGAAGTTATCGTTCTATATACTTATTATTAAACGTAGAAGTAAGCGATTAGAAACAATATAAAAATGTCTAAATTATTTATCCTTTGTGAGTATGTCCTTCCGACCAACTAAAGTAACGATTTATATTAATTCATTAAAATAAAAAGTACCCATTTATTTTACGTGACTTACAACAAAAAACAATGAAATATAATTACTGAAACTTAAATCTCAGGAGCTAACATACTTGAAAAATACTGAGGAAATGTCATTGTTTAGATAGAGTTAAAACTTTTCGTGATAACAGTTTGATACTACTATTTTCTTACTATAAAGATTTTGTAAAATAAAACTTTAAATATAAATGAATTAATTTTGTAAATTAAATTTTAGATACAAATGTTATGTAGCTCACTATATTTTATAGATCGTGTGGCATGTAAAAATTGTAAAAGTCTCGATAATTAATATTCAACATTTAAAGAATATATTTTTATGAACGTACATAAATTAAGATAATTTTTTACCCATGCTCAAATGAAAATAAGTTTGCAGTGATCATTCTTTTTCAGGGATAATAAAACAAACACTTCAGTACAAAAATCATATTTTGTTCAACTTTATTAATCAGATAAAAACTGTACTACATGGCAGGGTTAACAGAATATATTTCTGTTCACTATACAAGCTAAACTTGGTGCCTCGCAAATAAAAGGTCTTTATATATAGAAACGTAGTTAATGTATAAAAAGAACTAACATGGGGCATCAGAAATTCGTAAATCGAAATTTCCAAAATTATATTATATGCTACATATTAACTAGGGAAAAGAAGAACTAAAAATATTCTTTCAATTAGTTGTCAGACAAAAATAGTGAGAATAGTAGAAAGCCTTACAAATGCACAAGTAAAAAGCAGGAAAATCCAGTATATATATTATATGTATATACAATAGTAAAAGTATGTATAAGCTCTTTATTTGGGAGTCGAAATTTAAAATTATTATACACAGTAGTATGTTTGTATTATGTAAAGAGTGTGTCAGTAAGTACGCGCTTATTAAGTATATGCTTATAATATAAATATACCTATGTAAGCATTGTTAGCACACACTAGTTTATTAAATACATAGAAGTTTGTGTAAAATTGAAAATAAAATAAATAAGGCGAAAACGAAAGTGGAGACTGGTAAATTCTTTGAAAACAACTGAGCGAGAGGTCATTATAGGCAATACATGGGCCCAGCAGGTCTTTCAAAAATTGTATATGGCCCTACGTTATAATATACAATTCTGTAATACACGTGCGATGCACTCGTAATAAATTCCTACAGATTACAGATTTTAAAAACCTAAGAAGTTAGTTAAAAGAAGACTAAGAAGACAAATTGATTCATTAGATATTACGTTTTAGGTATGTACTGTTCTATTGAAATAAGACAGTTATGTAGTTTTGTGTATAAGAAAACAAAGAAGGAGGGTGGAGGTTGAAAACGAAAGAGCAGATACAAGAAAAGTCCTAACAAGGATTGCTGACAATACATAACATGCGTCAAACAATACAAAAAGTATATGTGTGATGATATAATAGAGGCTTACATAAATTACATGATAATAAATATAAGGTATATATAAAGTATAAAATAAAGTATTCATACCCTGTTTTAAATCCACAAGAAATATACATGATTTCCGTCTTGTTTTAGTCAATAAAAATAGGATTCGAAGGACGAAGGGTTATTTGAAGTCTAATCAATATTGGAGGTCAGCACCATTGATAATAGCGTATATATACACAGTTTAAAGTATACCAGTGATGATTGTAGAGTCAAAAAACGTTGGAAGGATCAGCAAGCAAGTAGGCAAACAAACAAAATGTTCAAACAAAAAAGTGTTGTATTCAAAATAGAACATCATATCACTTATTTTTCTTTTCTTCCGCTATTTATCTCAATATATGAGACACCTGAGAATAGTTGTCAAATGTTAAAATTGTGAGAGAAGGAAAGATGACGAACCCTGTGTAATCCTTGGATTCAAAAATATTACTCTACAGCGGAAAATATATAGGCAATAATATGCAAAAGAGTGTAGAGGGGGAGGGTGGCAATTTAATAGGAGTGGATAGTGAGAGGAAGAGAATAAATGCCAGAGTAGAGTAGAAAAAGACGGAGGGAGACTACATTGTTTCAAAAATGATGATTACTATTGTATGAATTAATACATCATAAATGGTGGATAATTGTGTTAAAAAATAGGCCACATGATAATACAATGTATTGTATTGTAATACTTGTTGTTGTTGTACAAAAGTAAAACCAACAAACGAGCTGTGTTTCATTGCAAAAGAGAGAAGAAGAGAGAGAGGGGGGTATCACAGACACACCTGGAGCATACCATCAGTCCATGTGTTCACAATGTAGAGGAGAGAAAGGGGACCCTGAGAATTTGATCAGTAAGACAATCAGCAGTGTGTGGAGTGGGAGGAGGCTGAGGGAGGGTGGAACTAGTCAGTTCTCTCGACTTTGGCGACTATCTTGCCCTCCCACAAAGGCAGGATGTCCTCGTCGTTGGAGATTTCCTCTTGGACTACACCAGTCTCGAACTCGTCACAGGCCTTCTTGAAGAAGAATCTGAAGAAAAGAGAAACTAATATGACAACAGAAAGATACAATTTTTGAGTGTGTTTTATTATTCACAAGAAATATTTTCTGATTCGTAATATTGCCGAAATCTGCCATAAATATAAACTTTCCATTGACTATTATATTCTTGAGACATTTTATAAGATTATATCGATTGGAGAATGTAATATTACTGTTGTTTATGGAAACAGAATTGTTGCTTTTTATGTTATCATTGGTAACTTATTAACACGGATAACATTGGAAGATCCTTAATGTGAGGATAAAATGAGTTAAACTTAATCATTTAACAAAAATAAGCTCATTTCATTAAATCATTAGTAACTTTTTAATCTCTGGTACAATAAAAGATCTTCGCATGATATACAACCATCTATTTCATATGCTTCTCTATACTAACAGTAAGTTGTAATGACACCATTTGAAAGCAAGTTTGTTATTGTCGGTATGGCCTCACGCCAGAGTTTGGTGAGCGTAGGATATCTCCTCTTCGGAGTTGGTATTCAGAATCGAGAGAGGCGAGAAGGGATCTGCGAAAAACTTTGTTTCGGTGTTGACGAGTGCGGGGCAATCTTGGATTCAGTGCTGGATGGTTTAGAGCTCCATGTTTCATTTTGAACAGGCGGGGTCTTCACAAGTGATGATTGCTCTATAGGCTGCTAATCCTTTATGATGGACAGTTTTTAGTTGGGCTATTAGGACAGCATCTCTATTCTTTGGCCTAACTCCAAGGTTTGTTTATTTATATAATTCTTATAATTATGTTTGTAATATGTATTTAGTTATAATATTTATAATATACATATATATATGTATCTGTTTATCTATAATACCTCTTATTTATAATAGATATCTTTATTAATGATTCCTATATATACTTATCTATTTCGTTATTTACAAATTCAAAACAGTTAAATATATCAAAATAAAATATATACAATTGTATATTATTATGTATCTACTTTATTTGATTCAAAATATTTTAGTTCTCATGCTAATTGTTATTGTGTTTAAATTCATCAAATAGTTAATTGGATATAATTCCTATTAATATAACTGGTATGATTTGCAAATTGACATATCTGTCTACATATTATTAATTAAATCCGATCGTTTCTTTCTATTTTATAACTACACGAATGCACACTTCATTTTCTCTAGCAACATAGTTAGAATTAATTGGTATAAACAGTATTCTACATAGCCCGATAATGTATTAATAAAGTGAGTGTTACTGAAAAATATATTTTTAATCGCTTGGTTATCTTGTTTTACTAAGGATTAAGTTTAAGCATAGGAACAGTGCATTTAGTCCGGTATTAACCCTCTTTCAAAAGAGTTAGTCAGTCTTGGACTAACCCTAAGGCTTAATACTTTTCAAATTAGGTCAAAATAGCTGGGTTAGTCAGGTCAGGTGTTAATGCTTCGCTAGTCTGATCTTCTGGACTAATCCCAGACTAATCCACAACTTTGACCTCACCGATCTATACTGTCTGTCTTATTCGCACAATTCTAAAAGAACCCCGAACCGTCAGGAACGGACTATCCCCCTCTGGGACGTGTAAAGCACACCCAGATTGGCTCGCGGGGATAGCGTGCGGAGCTGTTGCACTTCTCTCGGTCAAGCTGCCCGGGGACGCTTGTAGCGTCGAGGCTACGGCGGCGGCAACATGTCCCGTAAAATAATAGGGCCCATGCCAATGCAGCCTATTTACACAAGAGGAGATTATGGCGGCATGGGGAAAAAAATGATGCAGAAATCTTCAAGGCTATGGTGCCTGGTATTACTGTCTTCTAACTCCTACATAAATATAGGTAAGCCAGACAGCAATCCCATACGGCAACCAGAAAGATCCTCTTTTATCCTTTTTGATTTTGGGTATTGCTTCCCAACATTTCCCATAATAAGAAAATATCTAATGGGACTCCACCCCTAACGATCTATACTTAGGTTGAATGATAAATAAAGAAATATATTGCATTGCTTGGGGTATGTATACCAAACAGTATTTGTGATAAATACATGTCGTATTTCCTTTATTAGTACAAAGGAGACAATTGCATATCTAGTTGTACAACCGAGATTTTTTTTAACCGATCTATACTTAAAATCTCTGTTGTACAACTAGATAGGCAATTGTCTCCTTTGTACTAATAAAGGAAATACGACATGTATTAATCACAAATACTGTTTGGTATACATACCCCAAACAATGCAATATATTTCTTTATTTATCATTCAACCTAATCACTTAAATACTATCAAATTTTTAATGTTAGCATTATGTAATTAAGACAGTATATTATTTTATTTGAATATACTAAAAATGATGTATTTGATTTATTGTGGTAAAATAAAAATATAATTACATATTATATGAGCGAAGAGAAGCACAGACTAACCTGTAGTTTCCCTTTTTGGCGATCAACTGTTTGAACTGTCCCAAATTAATCTCCTTTGCCGGCCAATTGGTTCGATATGGAACCGGATCACCCTGCATGTAGTAGCCCACTATAAGACCATTACCATCATCCCCTACACCACCCATACCAGGGCCGGATAGAACGTGGGCTGGGAGCGCAGGCTGCTGATGACACGGAGGAGACGACCTATTAGAGCCCAAAGGACGCGATCTGCAACACAACAGTCAGGAAATGATAACAGTGTATTTGATGTATGTATAATGTGGTGATTTAAGAACGCTAATTTGTGTATTTAATCAAAATTATATATTAATGAGAAATTAAAAGTGAATGGTACATCGCTAATAAAAACGAATTTAATTGTTTAAATTTTAATGAAATTAAAGACAAATTTTAACAATTTTGATGGATTTTAATCTATGGAATACATATCTAGTAATTAAAGTCTAGTAGTACATGTTAATACGCATTAATCGTCTAGCAGTCATGTCTAGTAAGACATAGAAATCAGCTACGAGTCATAGGTCATTAAATATATCGAAATGCATGCATAAATAGTTATTGTATTCTATTTGGATAAATTAAACGAACGATATATATATATTTGTGAAAACGTGCAAATCAGTTTTAGCTATACAAAAATGTGAATTTTCTCCTTGATTGTAATGATTAAAATAAAGATTAATAAAAAGTATAGCTATCAAGATTATAATTTATACGTTATAAGTAAACAAAGAGCACATTTAGAATAATTCAATAAATAAATAGCACACAGTAACGTTTGTTAACAAATTAAAAAATAAGTCGGATTTGAAAAAATGGGTAGTTTCTAAAAAACAAATTTAATAAAATTCTCAACCGACTATCCCTTGATATGTTCTGCATTGTGTGTAAACAATAGTTACAGCGTAAATGCTGTCGTCTTGTGAGCTAAACTAGTAATTGAATTGTGTACGAACAGACCCAAAGAATATATTCTTTATGTCTGGGATTCATCCTATATTCTTTGAACAGAGCTCTATATTCAGACAGCGTGAATAGTTTTCTAATTAATTAATTAATTAATTAATTCATACTCAAAATATAATACACATGCACATAGATACAATATGTGCACAGCATTGCACACGTTGTCAATTGAGGGTTAGATTGGTCTATGAATTTTATAGAGATGATATTTATTTATTATATTTAATATGATGTACAACTTTGCAAAAAATATGTACGTTTTTACATTACTGATAATATACTTATTACCATAGAGTAACAATACTAAGTGAATTGAGTCGGTCAAAAAAGCGTAAATATGTTTGTTTAAATATTCAGAGTTAATTGCCCTTTTATATTCCCATCAATGTGATGGTAATTTACGTTTTAAAACAGTATAAAAGATCGAGTTTCAAACTGGCAAATGTACATGATATAAAGTACTGATATGATAAGTAAAAATATAGAAATGTGCGCCTGAATTATAGCTATAATAATATGTAATTTATAGGAGTATAGCTTGAATAATAAAAAATTGTTTGGTAGCGGCAAATAACTAGTTTTAAGTCGTAGAAATATAAAATAAAGTGCCCGTCCAATATAGGCTATGCATACCAAATAATGTAGGCAAAACTTGTTATTTGCTGCTATCGAAAAACTTTATTATTATTTAAGCTATATTTATATAAATTACATATTATTGTAACTGACATTCTGACACACATTTTGATATTTTTGATGCAGTTTCAAAATGGTGGATTTTTCGCTTAAATCAAGAGAGAGAGCATTTATTTACTTACAATCCGATATTCTTTGGTCATTATAGTGTGGACCAAACATTTATGGTTTTATAGGAAGTTAAAGTAGTATGTTACATTAAATCAGGGAGTCAATTTTTTTAAAGCATTTTTAAAATTAAATTCGAAATTTACATGTCAAATTACCTTGTCTGTAAAGTTTGATAGATGTATACATTCAAATGCATTAAGTGAACTCTCTTGGTATTATTAATCTATGCTTATTACTATAGTATAGAGATCACACTATTAGAGTTAGATTAAGGCGAACGCAACAATAATCTGATCTCTATGCTTATAATATTACAAATTCATTTCAATAAAAGGGTAAAACATATAAGTATAATTATTATTTTCAACAAACATAGCATATATTATAGTTACCAGAAATATGTTTGGTTTCAAATTAAAGATACAAAAGTGTACTTTTATAGTCTTTGTTTAATTTTTTAGTTTCATACTAAAATTTAAACTTTTAATTGTTGCTAGAAAAGCTAAATTTCCCTTAATTTTTCATTATTAAAAAATATTTTTCGAATTTGGTATTGTCAGATAATAATTGAGATGTAAGCGTTCTCAAAAGTCTACATATGAATATATAAACTATGAATATAATTAAATCTTGTAGGCAAATTGTGAACATTTTTATTCTGTAAACGCATTTAGATTGATGTCACAACTGTCCTGATACTCGTTTCTTGGCTTTCATTTTTGCGACGCGTGGTTTATTAGTGGTCAAAAATAGGCCTATTCACCTTAACATTAATGACTAGAGCTGTTAACATCTCTCAAGCAAATTGCTGATGCTCTTGTTCTTGGCTTCTAATACCGTCGTCGTCTGAGAAAGGGATGTCACCTTGCACTGTTCAAGTGAATCCAATGATCTATGACCAGCTGTTTCTTGATAAGTTGCTCATCAATACCAGCTTGATATAGGCGAGTGGAGGCTGTTGCTCGGAACAAATGGTTTGAATAATTCACTTTGAGACCGGATTTACTACAAATACGCTCAAGGGTCATTTTCAGTTATTTGATGATGTTGTCAATTATTGCTGTCCTGGGATCCTCTAGAATTTCATAGATAGTTTAAAACCTTAATATTTATTTCACATGTTGTATACATGCATTTCTAGCAATATAATTTATATTTATCGTGATGGGTAGGTTTATCGCTTTTATTGGTTTATTAGAATGTCGCTAAAGTCTAAAATGTTATGTGCCACTATGAAGTAGGCCCTTTGTCATCGTTTTGACTATCTGTATGTAAAAAAATCGTATCTTTGTTATTTTTAATTTTTATATACACCTGCCATATGTGGAATGTTAATACAAATTATAATTTGATAGTCAATTAATTATTTTAAAGATTTTTTATTATGTCCCAATGATTTCCCTAATATACGTTACGCATACTTTACAATCGATTATCACATATTATTTGAATGACGAAGAGATACTTATATTTATATACTTAGAGTCCTATCTGTCTAGTGTAACATACTAAAATTTTTAATAATTTACAGCAAAGATAAATTCACAACATTCATACAAGCGCAAATGGACAAGTAAATGTTTTAAGTAACTAACAAAATGTTACGATGCTTGGAAGGTCAATGAAAACCAGTGAAAATGATTCATTCATTTCTGTTACATCACTGCCTTGTCTAGTGTTCATATCATAAAGTACAATTATGTAAATTGTTATATAACTTTTTATAGCCAGAATATACTTGATTGACTAATATACATACGTTAGTATTTTTTAATAACATTATGACTATTCCAATAAAAATTGCCAATTTAACATATTATAGCTACTAATATGTTGATTTTGTTATGTTTAACATATGGTTTTCCTAAAACCTTTAACTAAGATTTTAATATAATGTTTTTATGTGTATTATATATGTATATAGAAACTTTTTTTTTTGAAAACCAAATGTTGTTGAGTGCCAGGTTTGTGTATCTTAAATTATACACGCAAAACATTCATAAAAACAGATAAAATCATTCTTCAACAATTAATGAAACCTAAAGTTATCAAATAACTGAAAATGACCCATAAAACAGATTCTAATAAAAAGATCGATATTGTTAGGGGAGTCTTTATCGTTAATGTCAATCCCGACTTAGCCTTAACGAATTAAACGCTTTTACAGCCCACCTTATCTTTTAGTTAGTCTGTTTGATTTCATATTTTGTGTTATGTTCTCTACCATTGTATTTCCAAAATGCACTCATTTTGACTGGGGGTTCCAATTCAATTTCCGAAAATTCAAAAATATCCTTTAAAATGTTATCAACAAAACCTATGTTCATCTCAAATTGATCTGGACTAGTATCCATACTAGCTAGAAGACTTAATCATGAGCAAATGTAGTGGTTCAACGACTACCTGTAATAGGTACAATCAAGTATTTTAATTTAAACTTATCAGTAGTCTAAATTGGATGCTGTTATGAATTTATTGATTGCATTCGTTCAAAATATTATCGTATGTTATAGTGGTGGGTTATAAATTAAATAACAATAAATGACGCTCCACTTATTAGTTAACAAATCGAGCCTATTTATACTATACAATAATTTATAAAATAAGAAAATCACTTAAATAAATCAAAATGACTTTCTTCGTCCGTTTCGGTGTATTTATGGACCAACCATTAAACAGTAAGGTTTGATGATATAAACAATGTACAAAAACGATCTTTACAAATAATTCCATATAAATCAACACTTTACCTGGAGCCTGCACCATTTTGATTTGACACAGTGTCATGACCTTGAGAAACTGTCGTGGGCCCAGGAGAGTGGCGATGCTGCTGTCCTCGAGGTCCATTTCTCGACGAGGAACGATGATGTCCTCCCAATGATCTGTCTCTGTGGTGGCCACTCTGTTGTTGCTCCAGACAGCTGTTCTCGTAGATCCAGGCACGGACTCTGTTGTGTTGCCAATGTGAAATAATGGTAAATAGTTATGTAGATTACAGTCATGAAAATGGACATGGAAATAAAATAACACAAACGGAAATTTCCCATTTTCTTAATAATAATATATACATGGCACCAAACGAAAAAAATAATAAAATAAATTGTAATATTGTACTTTACGCGTGCACCTAAAGAATAGGTGGAAATACAAACGCACCAATAACATAAGTTAATCAATTCAGAAGTAACGTTTGGTTCGAATACATATAATTAAAAGACATACATAAGTTACATAAGCAAGATAAAACAAAACACATTAAAAGATCTTTTACAATCTATTCAGGGGGCCATTTTAGCCCAAATAAATATACACAGTGGTGCCATGTTTTAAACAAAGTCTTCGTTCTAGAAGTTCAGACGTATTTCTGTGAGTAAAACAAAATATTTTCAACACAAACAGAATACAGAAAACTTATTAAAAATCGAATTTTATCCTTAAATTTATTGAATGAATATTTAATGTATTACGCATATCTTAAATATATTATAAATTCTACCTAAGAATTAGAAAACCGAAGCCTCAAGTTGAAGTCGAGTTTAATGAATTGAAAAATAATGCTTAATTAATAAATAGTCATAGAATTATTTGATTGGATGACAAAAATAGAACACAATTATAACATCATCTTTTACGGCTGCAAATAACTTCCTGCGCTAACAAAATGTGTGCCATGCCAATTGGATGTGTTCACTATTTTAAAGATCTATCTAATATACAAGTATTATAATTTGGTCTCACAAATATTAGATATTAGTTAATTTTGTAACATTTAAATAAGTAAATGTGACCAAGATAAGTAAAACTAAAACTAAAAGTAATAATAATAATAATAATTTTCCCCAATAAAACGTAGGTAAATTCCAAAAAATTGTCAGATATATAATTATAATAGGGGAGAAACTATATATCCATTGTAATCACCATAAAATATTATGACATAGACTCTGTGTATAGTACGTGTTAGAATGAGTACTAGGACATCAAGAAGAAAATAGTGCGCATTCACACAAATACACAGCACATATTTAGCATTGTAACTATACTAAACAGAAAAGGATACTGTAGATAGGTGTGGAAATGACACAACTAAAAATGCTCAATAAGGTTGAAAGAGGTGCGAAACAGATAAAATATACGTTTCACCAGATAATGACATTACAAGTAGTAGATTACGCAGATTTTACACCAAATCAATCAATAAAAAGAATGGAGCACGAATAAATTGCACTTTTATACTGTTATAATCAGTAAATTACGATCGGTGGTTTACAACGACAGAGATATTAAGATCCATTGAGTGTTGTGTAGAACCAATAAAAAATGACAGACCAACAGAAATTGCTAAGGTTTTGGGATCTTACACTGTTGGGCAATCCATTTTAGGGGAAGTGGGGCTTTCATATTTGGGAGCTCATTGAGTTGACGATTTCGTAAAAAGTTATGAAACGGGATAAAGGACGAAAAGGAAAAGTAAGAAGAGGGGAAAGTAAAATGAAAAAGATTTTAACAGAGAAGAATGGAACAAAATATATGAAAGGAAGGATGTATACAATAAATGTTAGAAAGAAAAGTGTGAGAGGAATAAAGGGTAGAAAAAACCTGAAATCGAAAGAAGTGCGAGAAGAAAGAAAGACATAAAACCATAGAGAGGAAAAGACTATATACAGAAAGGAAGAAAGAAAACATAGTAGATAATAGTCGATAATAGTCGATAATGAAGAAATTTAAAATGTAGAAAGAGTGAAAATCAAAAAGGAAAATAGAAATAATTAAATTTGTGTCAAAGATTTGACACAGTCCAAATCTCCTGCAGTTAAAACATGATTTCATCTCCATCTCTCTGACTGCTAAAAGCGGATTGATTGGCTGAATCTGTCAGCCAATAGCTGCACCAACTGTGAATGCAACACATAAAACACCCATGAATATTCATTGATTCACTGATATATTCCCTTACTAACTGTGACAATAATGATGCCGATAATGTCAGGGACAGCCTTACAATTTCTAGTACGCAAATACGCACTTCAGCATTAAATTTTAAGATAGAAAATATGTACCAAAAGCGAAACTAATATTTTTTAAATTTGTGTTTATGTTATACATTATGTGATTATAAAAATAGTAGATTGTAGACACGCATATTAAGATCTATGTAGTTTTAAAGAAGGCACTTATTTTTCACTCGATTTTCAGACAAGATGAGTCTTCAAGTTGATCAGTGAAGTACGTTCTAGAAATGGAAGAAAAGCGGTTATCTTCTGATATTTTTCGAAAGATTCTCAACATTGACATTTTCGCGATGATTTTGCTTGGTTCGTTTTGTTAATTTTGAAACATTGTGGTCATTGACAATTGTTACTTTTAATAGTGACTGACATAAATAAATCACCATAAAGTAATGTTACATGCAAAATACATTAACTTTTCAGCAGTCTGACATATAATTTAACTAATTAAAATATAGAAATTGTATGCAAATTGCAAACAGCAAATAAAAAAAAGTTAGTACAAACTTGCTGTGTAGAAATTGAAACGTCAATAATATGTTGTATTAGTAATTAATAAATAACTCAGCAGAGACACTTGTTTAATTTGAGAGAGTTATGCAGTTTACTAAACAAGATATTGATATGATTTTGACTACAAACAATTCAGTCTCACACAATATTATTGTAATTATAAGTACGCAATTTTCGAGAAAATACGCTAAAACGTTTTAAGATGGTACGTTAAATCAGAAAACATTGTTGCGTATGCCTGGTTACGTCCCTGAATGTAGTGAACAAATCCAAAAATCCATATAAATTAATTGAAAGATACTAATTAAAAAACCATTTATATAATTAATATATAAAGTTTTGTTCTAATAAAATAGCCGTTTAAGTTTAAAAGGGAACTTGCAAACAATACATAAACAAACATTTTTACACGGGTTGAAATTTCAATGCATTTATAGTTTGTGTTTTAATTTTAGAATAAAGTCATGTTGCATACAAATTGCTAATATTCAAATAGTCACACAATTCTTCCACTAAAAGCTTACTGTAGTTACTTCAGTAGGAATAAAAATCATTATAATGACATATTTCAAGCTCACACGTTTTCAATCTAACTTAAACGCTATTAATAGATGTGTAAATATCTCTAGGCTGACAGACTTCTCAACTTTAGAGTAAACTGGCATCAAAGAAAAATCAATAAAATGTCTTTGTCCAGTCATTATATAAGTAATATAATTACAAATATATATATACATATAAACAAAATACTATGACGATCTTACCAAAGTATAACTAATCCTGACATAATCGATAATATAAACATGATTTTTCTGGAGAATTTGCAATGAAATTCGTATTATTCAGGCATGAGAATGGTCTAGCGTGTCTATATAAGTATTTTTATAAAGCCCCCAACCTTCTGGGCGAGCAGCCGACCCTCTAAATCGAAATTTTTGTCTTTTAAAAGCTTTTAAATTAATTTTATCATAATTGTTAATCTACAAAAAATATATAAAAAGATAGCCTTAAAGATAAACCCTTATTAAATAAAAATAGACTAGGGCCCTTGAGATAGAATAAAGAATAGGGCCCTCTACAAAATAATTTTCATTGTGGGCCCTTTTATACAAATAAAGATAGACTAGGGCCATTGAGTTAGAATCAAAGACGTTTAAATATACTATCTAGACTAGACACGATAACAGAAAGGGAGATTAAATATATGTAATTCTTCGGTTGACATCTCAGCCAATCAAAATCGACTATAACTATGGAAATTTGGTATGCAAAAGGTTGCGTACATAAACTATAAGGCAAACCTACGCATATTTTTTATAAAATCACGGTCATCGACAAACGTTTTCATTATTTAAGTTATACTCCTATAAATTACATATGTTATAGCTGACATTCTGACGCTCATGTCTATAATTTTATTTTTCATATCAGTATTTTATATCAGGTACATTTACCCGTTTGAAAATCGATCGTTTATACTATGAGATAGTAAATTTATTTATTTTGCCTACCAAACAAAAAATTGATTCGAAACCGAAATTACAGATATTTCGACGCGTGTCAAGTCTAGGTAGTATATTTAAACGTCTTTGGTTAGAATATAGAATAGGGCCCTCTACAAAATAAATTTCATTATGGGCCCTACATAATTTTATAACAGTTTTGAAATAAAAACAAAAAAATGTAATGACCAAAATTATTTCCACTCCAGACGGAGGACAATTCTCATTTCTGATTATTTCCAGAAATCTGCTACTAGGATAGCCGAGATATGGAGAGCTTAAGCGACTAGAAATGCACCCTACTTATGAAATGTACAAAAATCAATTATCTTGGCCTCTAAGATTTGTCAGGGTTCGGACATTTACCAATATCAGTATTTATCAATATTGGATAGTATTAATTTATTAATATTAACTCTATTCCAACGTCTATGCATTTTACAATGAAACAGTCAATAGTCAAGTGAAAATATATATTTCAATGTATCTATTATTATTAAGCAAAGCAACCAATAGCAATAAGAGCAGTGCACGTGACTCACTTGTCAGTTCCTTTATTACTGGAAGTTCCCTGCTGCTGCTGCTGCGACTGAATCAGATGATGATGGTTGTGATGCTGGACCAACTCTCCACCTCCTAGCATTGTTGTGGAGCTCGAGCTGGTGGTCATGCTCGTACTCATAGTGTGCTGGTAGCCACTGTGCTGATGGCTGTGACTATGCATGTGATGACGATGATTGTGTTGATGTAGGGCCACCACGGCGGGAGATAGGGTTCCTGTGGGGGGCGTCTGTTCGGCGGACTTGGCCCAGATGCGGGAGCAATGGTCTTCAAGGATGGCCTATTGCGAGTAAAGGGGGTGTAGTGTAGCATGGTATCGCATGAGACATATAACTTTTACCCAGTAAAAAATAACTCAAGAAAACAATGTCAGCCCATAAATTTGTATCGAAAATTAAAAATGTAAGTTACCCTTACAAGATCCACTGCAGCCTGATATAATTTATAAGAAATGTGCGACTTCTATGCTTTATGAGTGTATCGATTTCTATAATTTTAAATTGAATTCTATTTCACATTAATTCTCAAGATATTCTTAAAACACATTGTGTGACGACAAGGGAACAGAACCATAGGTTTTGGGGGTCGATATATTTACATAACATAAGAAACAGTTATGTAAATATATACACTCAAACTGCAATAAAATCAAAGATATTGAATACAATTCTATTATATAATTCAATTATACTATGTAAGACATGTATTCCACATTAATATTAAAGAAATTTCAGAACATACTTAGAATTTCTTCAAAATTTTGCAATAAATATGTTAAGCCTAGGCAAAAAACTAAAATGATGTTTTAAAATATACAAACAGAGAGGCTAGGAGAACCGGAGAGAACATAGGATAACAATACATGTAAAGAATAATTATTTATATGTAAAAACTGATCATCTTAGTGAATGATTCTAATTAATATTTAGATACGTCTCATACGTAATACATATATATGCTTATATACGTATATAAATATAAGCTATAAAAGACTTGTTATAATATACCATGTTATCGCTTGCATCAATCGACATTCATTTTTAAACACAATAAAAATATAATTAAAAAACAGAGCGACTGTTTAAACTGAAGTGTATCTATCTGTATGTTATAAATATAACATTGTCACAGCTGAGTAAGCGAAGAAGAATGTATACAGAGCAGGAAAGAAAGAAAGGGAGTGTGAGTAATTTTTCCCAAGGTTCATTGCATAAAGTTAGAAGTGTCAAACACCAATAAACTCAAAATAGCACTTAATTCCGTGAAAAGGACTGAGCAACCAGTTGCTTTATGTTGCCCCAAGAACAGTCTTACATACACATTATACACACACTATTTAGGCAGGTATAATCTACTTATGGCGTTGTGTACATAATTCATTCATTCTCAAACAAAATAGACAATGGTTCGTCCAGCTTATATTACATAATTTTTGTTCAGGTTATATAGAGAGACAGATAGACCATTAGATCAATACTGATTCTATTAACTAATGAATAAGAATGGGTCACCCATATTCATCTGAACATGACATTGAAGATATGGGAAGAACACATTTAATTATTTTGCGGTAATGTCAAAATCGAAGGATTATGGAGGTCAATATCAGTAGCTGTGTTACCACTGAATTAACTAAATCATTAATTAATCAAAATATTTTATTTAAACGGATATTAACATTATTGTATACATAACTAACGTCTGAGTTTAGGTAATTATTTGTACGTTTATTGCGTGTTAGTATTTAATTAGGCGTAAATAAAAATAATGAACTTGTTATATTCAAATATTAATTACAGAAATTATCCAATACATTATAAATACGAGTAATATATAATGTCATAACAAAGTAACGGTTTTGACTTATTTTTTTAAATTTCATACAATATGGTACAATTTAACAGCACATTTTTCTATAATACAAGGTTCCTAAAAATGCTTTGAAATGATTTTCAGGACGTTTGTTAGTCTAAATTACAAAATGTCAATCGTAAAATCCATCTATATAAAATGGACAAAAGTCTACAAATTATATTAAAACGTGAGTTGCATACATATAATTATAATCCAATAATATTTCATCGATTCATAATAGATATAATAATAATTTATTTAATGACAATTCATAAAAATATCAAAGTCAGAGGTACATGAATGAATGAATTATGTAACTCACTTTAGAATTTAAAAGTGGAATATAAATAGCATTTTAAAGGTAATTATTTTTTAATATCATCTAATATAAAGTAATAATAATAATAAATCTTTGAGTACTCATCTTTTGATCACTTTCCGGGGCTTTTACGGGACTTTATCAACTTCTTATTAATTCTAGAGCGCTTTTCCAGGAATGTTTATAATTATCAAATTTTTATATTATTAAATGGACAGAAAAATGGAAAAAATGATTTATTGTGTTACTAAGTGCTTAAATTATACTAACGGTGATTAAAAAAAAGTTTTTAAATCAATAATACAAGAGTATTGAAAAATACCTCACACCAAAATTTGATTTAATTGTCGTAAAATAATTATACCATTTATTATTTTAATTAACTCATGGAACTGACTCTATATATCGCTATATTTTTATGCAAACAGATTTTACATACTTAATCTATTGGATGTATTTAAAGAATTCAAACGTATAAGCATGAATTCTACGCATTTATGAATATAAAAAAGTATAGAAATATAGATAACGCGTACGACAACTATCAATAAAAAACATGTAATCATATTTATACTATTAAAGAAATTATTCTCATTGTTTCATTATGAAACCAAACATGTAAGAATTGAATAAAAAAAAGAAGAAAAACACAAAGAAATAAATTGGTTAAAACACTATAACTTAATTATAGAAAGATAGATGAAAAATAGTATATATTTTACTAAATAGACAATCCTTAAAATGTAAAAAAAAAATCAAACAATAATGTAAGTTTATTTTTTTCGTACGTATTCATCGTACCTACTATTTCATGTAAAATACATTTAAAACAACTCCAAGAAAAGAACATGCAGATTATTAAACCATTTCATTAGACTACTTGCTTGAAGTTTGAAAGTAATAATTTGTAAAACATAAGAGTATATAATATAATATGTATATAATGTGCGATATTTTATTATCATGATTGACATCAAATCTAACACGTTCTCCTATTCTTTGGCACGTAATGGAGGTATACGGATGTTTTACTTTACAAAGCTAAAATACGTCGACAGAAAAGCTGTTATTGCTAATATTCAATCACACAAAATCCTAACGGACAAAATTCTTTTTCACATATATTTATTTTTAAAGTTTTTATTGCATACAAAAAAAGGACCAATAGTTTCAATTTTGAAACATACATATTATAGATATACAAATACATGTAAGTATAAACTGGAATAGTTAATTGTGTAAGGCAACATAATATGTACAGTAATAGTTTTATAGGAAAACGTCAAATTTAGTGAAGGTGCAAATAGTTGTTGGATACAGTTTATGCACAATAGTTAAAATTGAACACAATAGATCATGGCATTTTTTCAAATATATACTTTAATATGATATACAAGACATAGAAAGATATTAATATAGTTCAAATTAAACTCAACGAATATATTATACATAATATAATATAATATATATAAATCAAGTTTCTATGAAAGATCGGGACACTAACAACCAGCACTACTAACATTAGACAAAATCATTAAATATTTTTTGAAATATCGATATTAACTTGCTTCTTGTTTTTTAAGACAGCCTATATAATGTATGAGTAAGTAAAAAATATATAGATATTCATTATGATTAATGCTAAATTTGTATTTAGTATATAATAATACTTTAGATTGGCGTGTTATTTCTGAGTACCCAAATTTTAAAAATAGGTTCTCGTGCTTTTAATATACAAAAAAATAGGATTTTCCAATTAAAGTATTCAAACAGACATCATTAAAAGAAAAGAGATATTAAAACAAGAGATATTATGAATAAAAAGAAAAACATTCAGCAAAAAATGTATTTGTTTTTCTGGGTGCAGTTTAAATGTCAAACCCAGGACGAGGATATATATATATAGATTATATTGTGTACGTAACTAACAAAGTTACACGTAAAATTTTTTTCCTTTAAAATGTAATAACTTTTTTATTTCTTGATCAATTTTAAAATTAAATAAAACAGATTTGAAAATGGGAAATCTCATTCTATTAATCGGGCAAAAATGTTTCAATTTTGAAATTTCCAAATGAACCACCTACAATTATTATAAAAAACAGTATAATATATGTATATATATTTTTTAAATGACAAAAAATAGTTTTTTTTGGTTTTCCATACAAAACATGTTTTTAAATTTGAAACAATTTAAGGTTTTTAGGCTCCGTGGGAGGCCTGAATATATTCAAAATTAATGTATGTTTTAAAGCAATAGAAATTTGAAATGATATCAAATAATTAATATTTCCTAAATATTATGACACAGGTTAACGAAAACGTGATGTCATTGTCAATCAATAATGCTTTATACCTAATCAATAATGCTTTATACCTAATTAATAATGCTTTTCTTTATCACAATATACGCATTCATGTATAATCATAAGTTATATCTTGATAAGAGATGCAGAAGCAGCCTACCTGTGCATCCTCTGTATTCTTCGTATCCATAGCAGCGGCCATTAACCTTCCAGCCCAGGGCTGCTTGAACAGAGCTGCTGTGTTGTCAGGAGCAACTGCACAAGCAGCCGACGAGGTGGTTGGTGGTTGATGCGGGAGAGTAGAGGGCGGGGGCATGATTGATGACGCTCCGGTGGATGGTAGCAGGTCATTGGCCAGATTTGTCTGGGGGGGGGGAGACAGGAAATGAAGGGACTAAAGATGTGCTGTTTAAAGGTCTATCAAAACCTCACTTAAAAAACCCTGAAATTCAAGTAAAATGAATCGATTTTGGGAGATGAACGATTTCGGGTGTTTTTAATTTGTATTGAATATAATAATTATTTATAGAATCAAAGAATGAAATTAGAATAAATTTTGATTAGACAATATTGATAAATATAATAATCTATACAGAAAAGATAGCTAATTCACTAAAAATAAATTTTATACGGGTTGTGATTATTCAAGTAGAAATACTAAGAATATACTAAGATTTCGTCGTTTAGCAAGAAGGCACAATTATAGATGGAATTTCGGATATAAATTTAAATATAAAACTGTTTTAATGTGTCAATCTATAATTGGCTGGGGAGTTATATGTTTTATATATAAATTATTAACTTCTGTCTAAAAATTTCATGATTGTCTCCTTGCTGAACGGCAGAAACTTAAGTTTAAAACAGTTAAACGTTTAATAAGAAATTAATTATTTTAAAATAAAAAAATTTTAATCGTGTTTTTTTATTTGTCATCTCAGAAGTGTCCATTACTTATTATTACTCATGAAACTTAAATATACGAAGTACTTAGAAAATGTGCTATTTTGATGAATAACAATTACATTCATGAATAAATTTAACTAAAATGTACCTGTGAAATTTATACCAAACGAAACTATCAGCACTAAATGGTTTTGAAACAGACTTCCGAAATATTAAGAACACTTAGTGGATTCACAGTTTATTTAATTCAGTGTTGATGACTATAGAATTCGGCAACTTTGAAGTTACTATATATAATGCGTCATTTAAAACATAAACTCTATATACTCCACGACACATCAAATCCAATATGTATTCGTAGCAACCAACTTTATTTCAATACTACATTAAAATAATACTATATTATACAAAATTTACTCAATCAAGCGCAAAAAAATAATAATTATCTTTTCATAATAATACAGAAATGACAAAAAAGAGCAGTTCTAAAGTAGTTCTAATATTAAATTTAGGAAACCCACTTTTAATATGTTATATACAAACTCATATTTTGCACTGATACAAATTAAAATTTAAAAAGATATTTCATTTTTAAATCAGAAATGAACAAAATATGATGGACAAATACTGAAATAACATTGTTGGACTCCAAAGAACAGAGGAAACTTATTTTGAAAGTAAATATTTGGCAGACTGATTTATTTGTAAGTCAATTTAACCGAGCCGGAGTCCCCCTTGTGCTTAATCAGTCATCAATCTCTAATGTAACACTTCGATGGAATGCGGTATGTTGAAAAGTCTATTGTGCATATATTATGTATGTATGTATGTGTGTGTGTGTGTGTGTGTGTGTGTGTGTGTGTGTGTGTGTGTGTAAGTAAAATAATCAATTCAATGACAAGAGCGCAAACGAAAAAAGTCAATGAAAATTTACCGTGTGGGTTTAACAATTAAATATTTTAAGTGAGATACTCTTAAAAGGTTAGTTTAAAACTTGAATGAAACAGTTATTTCTAGCCAGACATACTATATTATCAGTTTTAAAACGAATTGAGCAAATAAAAATATATAAATATCATATAAGTGTAAGTATTATAAGTGTAAATATTAATACGTTTCAATGAACTGTTGTAACAATTTATTGTATAAAAAAATACAATAAATTGTTACAACAGTTAATTGAAACGTATTAATAAAACAAATAAGTTAAACAGTTAGTATTTTCAATGTATTAAAAATAAATACAAATATTACCGATATCTTTCTTCCTCGTCAGTTAGTACAAAAAATGACATTTTATGTGTTTTTTAATCAGTTTACTTATATCACTATATTACTTGGATTTGGATTTTCTAAGAAACAATCTAAAATCAGTCCGAACAAAACAAAAATAATATACACTGCTAGTCTTTAATTGTTGTCAATAATCTAAATTAATGAAACTATAACTATAATTGTTAAATAAAATATAGAACCATTTTATGTTAGTTTTAAAATTGTCAACGGTTAATTCGCCTGATGGCTGAAACAATTAAGTTTGTTTACTAACTAAATATTGACGGTTGAACTGCGGAAGCAAAATATGAAATAGCGACTTTGGTTAAACTTCAGTCGACTTTATCAACATTGTTGATTTAACAATCAGCGGATTTTAGACCAACACGTCTCTTAAAGTGATAGTTTTCATTTAAAAGCAGCAATTGCAACAAATAGCATCTAGGAATTAATTATTCAGTGTTGCAATATCTAGATAATATAATATACTGCTATATAACTGCGGGGTATGCCCATAAGCCTACGGCCACCCGATTAGTGATATATACATATATGAAAATAAAGACACAAATCCAGCAGGAATGAATGTGGAAGCACTTAGTCCTGATTCTCAAATTTCACAATCACTCGTAAATAAATACAAATAGATAAAGACACATTGCTACCTTAAAAATGGCGCATTATTTTAGTATCGTTTCCAAGGAAATAATACGCCTTTTGACAACCTTTATCTTCACATCTACGATTATCTACACAAAAGTTGTAGTCTAATGGCCAAAATTGAATATTCGGTGGCGTAACTGCTGAAAATGGCGCAAAACGGGCTTGGGAAACATAATAAATTAACACCATTAGAAAAACATAAAGCTTTTAAATTGAATGAAATATGCCCGCATATTACATTATATTAGTCATAGAAATAGACTGTTTTACTTTTCCTTTTCGGAGAAGAGGGCAAAATATATATTACTATGATATTAGATTCATTCTGAAACCAATAAGATACATACAGTAATGATAATAATTATCTGACAAAGTGAAAAATGTATTAAGCGGATTTACGATAATTTCTGACAGACTGAAATTATTAAGAACATTTTAATTTATGAATAAATTATTACAAAATATGTCACCGTTAAAAAGTCAATAGGCGCTATTAGTGTGAAAAAATACAACTGGAAGATAAATTAGAAAATCAGCAATGTATACTACCAACAAAATTTTCAAATGAAGTGAAGCAAGAAAAAGAGAACGTAAATGAGATGAAACGTATGAAAGTAGGAATTCTAAGCTTCGATAAGGAAAGTAAAATATACTACAATCCCGCTACATAATGTTAAAACCATCTGCCACAATTTACACAGCTCAGCGAGAGAAACTAAAGTAACGCCTCGAACGTTTCCATTGTTTGATCAAAAAAAGACCGATCACTTTGATTTTTTAATTTATGGAAAAAGAATCCTTTAGAGAAGAGATAAAAGGCCAAAACCAGTGTTTAATAGAGTAATCCTGCTAGCCCAGCATTCTATGACATAATCCATGAGATTGGAGGGTGGGAGGGGCGTTGCAAAGATACGTTGGTGGTAAGTTGCACAATTCCTTTGAAGTCAATATATGATACCGACGAGTAAATAGCGAAGGTCATAAAAGTTAAGACGAGGTCAAAGTTCACAGTGCTTTATTTAGGTTTGCCCACAAGCGATAGTGCACAAACAAATATTACAGACAGAACTTATGGTGGCGGTATTATTCCTCTATATTTAATAACCAACTAACAGCAGGAAGCAAGCAGAGGTGGATTATTATTAAAGTACATTGTAAAAACATCACCGCTAAAAAGTGAAAGGTGTTGGCTTTCTGTTGATTTTCTAGATTTTAAAATATCACCAAACATTGTTGGAAATAGTTATTAAAACACCCAGTCTCTATAAAAACGGACAACGACTGTTATACCATTATATTGCTTTAAACAACATTATATATTGTCTTGTTTAACAATTTCGAAATTGTTAAAATGTTCATAAATTATAATGTTATTATATTGTTCATAATCTAGAAAACACAATCGTGTGATATTTTCTAACCAATTCGATTTTTTGTTCTAACCAATTTTTTAATATTCAATTATCTCAATCTATCGTCTGCTAATTATAATTATGCATTGTCTGTGATCTTAAAATACGTATATAATATTATCGTGAAGCAGAAAGAACTGATTTCAATCCATGTAAAACAAATACAAAAAAACGGTTGGCTTCTTATTATAAATTAATTCTAATAATCCCATTGAAACTCAGTTTACTCATTCAACAGAGAAAATAAAGTGATAGTTGAAAAACGAAACAAGTGAGTGGCACAATAATTTTGTGCAAAGACTAGGATTTTTCACGTTACAAAATAGATTAATTCGTTAGTTTTGTACACGAATTTATGCACTTCTGTTAATATAAACTACAATATTAAAATGTAGTAATGTTTAATAAATATAAACGAGCATAATGGGCTTCTAATCTGTTATGAAACGCATGAACATGCATTTATTAGATTTATTTTTTACGTTAATATAAACTGTTCTTATAAGCTAATACTATAAAAATTACAATACGAAGAGACAGAGCTTAATTATACTGATACTTAAGTACCTAATGCAATAGTTTGCAACAATAAATATTTATATTTCGATAGCAGTAAATCGACAGAAAATATAGTTGAAACTGAAGCACAATTTGAATCTCAATTCCTATTTTGCAGCTAAAAGAGAATCCTTTGAAGCGGGCAGCCATCCACTTCGATAGTTATCTAAATAGAACCAATGTCCTCAAATTTTGCATTTACAGGGTTCCCCCGCTTTTTTCAGAATCAAATTCCCTGATTTTTCCATGATTTTTCCCTGATTTACCTCTGATTTTCCCTGATTTTTATATAAACTAAAAAAGTGCATATTAGGTTTCCCGAAGATATAAAA
>JAYRBW010069739.1:0-27034 GCA_036023295.1 Invenusta paracnida | reverse complement strand
TCTATAATTATTCTTTCTATTTCTATGCATTGAAAATTTAAATGTTATGATTATTCTTTCTATGTCCTACTGAACGTAGTGATGTAGCTGATGATGTAATTGTATCGTTAGAAGACGATCCTAAGTTGAGCCCTAGAAGGAGGTCAGAAGAAATGGGGATTCCTTGATCAACACTAATGAATGTAATGAAGAAGGATTTGGGTTTTAAATCATTCAAATCGGTTAAAGTGCAATTTATTTCCAATGTAGACCAAAGATTACGAGTCGAACTATGCCAAAAAATACTGAATACATAAAACAACAACCAATTGGAGAAAGCAGCACCCCCCTACTGTTATGGTTTGGGAAGGAATATCCGCTCAACATATTATTGGCCCATTCTTCATTGAAGAGAAAATATCTGCTAATGTTTATCTGGAGGTGTTACATGCACAACTTGTTCCAAAACTTCGTGATTAATCCTGTATTCTTCTCATTTTCCGCTAGGACGGTGCACCTGCACATACAGCACTCATCACAAGAGAACATCTCGATGAAATTTTTCCAAATCGCTGGGTTGGTAAGTTCGGTCCCATAGGGTTAGGGTTAGGAGAAGTCTAGGAGCCCAGATTTATCATCTTGTGATAACGCTCTGGGGTTTAATCAAGCTTCCCATAATGGCATAAAAATGTCGAACTGTAGCCAAATTAAAAAATGTTATTATAAATTAGTTTGCAAACATTGAGAAAGAAACTATTCAGAAAATTCAGAATAGAACAGTTCACCGTCTTCAAATCTGTACCGACCATAATGGACTGCAAGTTGATCCTTTTGATGATTAGTTATGTTATATTTTTATGTCATTCATGTTATCTTATATTTTAATGTCATATTTATAACCAATAAAATTATTCACTGAATTTGATACCTACCTCCATATTAAAAAAAAGTGCAAGGGACTTTGGAACCACCCTTTATATACCTATTTCATTGTTAATATTTCCAATAATTTAGACGTCGTTGCACATTTCTAAATATCAGAATTTTATAATGTTATAATATATGTATAGCTAATTTACCGAAAAATATTTATTACTATTATTTGAAAGAGAATCTTTAATAATAAAAGCATTACAACTTACTTTTGTCAAATAATTTTCCAACGAAAAATCTTTAAAAAATATATTTATGCACCATCTTGGTAAAAAAAAACTTTTAGCATTGGAATGATATAAAAATATTTATTAAATGCAAAGCAATGAGAGTTTATAATATTCTATACAAACCAATGTTAGATTTCTAAAAATGTTGATAGCCACTAACAAAAACACATTTGATAATTTGACGGCGTGCTTGATTAATAAAATATTATTTTAAAATGTTAAATGAGAAATTACTCTATTCCCTACCTGTCAAAATGAATTCACACACACACACAAATGAATTAACAAATGAATTCACAAAATTAAAATTCACACACCTTGAATATTAAAACTGTTAGACGCGTCTAGACAGTTAAATGTCTACCATGGTAGACTCCAAACTATTTCAAATATTAGTCAATTATATAAACCAATGTTAGGAATATCATAATCGAAGGAGAGAGTGTTAATTATAACTAATGAATAAATAGAAGCTCGTGATTGGTAATAAAATAAAATTGAACTAATTTTCTCATTCTTTTTGGAAGGTAGTGAATTATGTTATAAGAGTTTAACAATTATTTTAAAACTTGTAATTTATTAAAACAAATACAATTACACTATTTATGAAAATACGATATCAATAATTATAAACTGTGAGTGACTAAATAATAATAAAGGTGAATGCAGGACTCCCTTACGTTCGTTTTCCAGTCCCGTAGCAGTAGTTACAACGGTCTTCTGGAGTTCTCTTACCAGTACCGTCACACATGGAACAACTTATCTAAAATTATAGTTAGAAATATAATATTAAATATGTAAATATATTACTTTTTTCTATATAATAGTAGTATATTAATAGTAGTCAAATATTTTTGATAAACGAAGATGCCGATATATATTTACCCTTCCACGACCTTGACAGCCCTCACATGTATCTTGACCTTCTCCACGACATTTGTGACAAGTCTGAAAAGTGCAAATGTTGACAAATGAAATTAACAGAATGCTTTAAAAGTCATTTATTGTATAATTATTTATAAATTTTATGAATTATATTCATCAAAATTTTTCAAATAAACTCAAGTTTACAAAATTTAAATTCTAAATTTTTTAATTTTAATTTTTCAAAACAAAAGTTCCTTTCCCTTATTGAGTTTAATGTAAGATATATTAAATTTTATATAGTTATATTTATATAAAATGTTATAAATAAAGCAAGTTACTCATTTAAATATATATTGTACCAGTATATATACAAGTATTATATTTAAAGAGTACATTTTTAAAGTTCTATTTCATCGCAGGTCAAGGCTATAACCAGTAATTCCTATATAGAGACATATAGAGTTGTTTCACCTCCCTTAATTTAGAGTATGAAGTTGAATACGACTACCATAAAGCCTTGGTAAATCAACACATTACAAATAATATTTTCGAATTAGTAAATGTCATTTAATAGTTTAAGGATAAAATTGTAACTTTCTATATTTTACAGATACTTATGAAATATTAAAGTTGTTTAAATCTAGATATTTGCCTTTGAAAGTATATCATTTAAATAAATAGTGCCACTTATGTGCCAGACACATTAACGAAACGATGATTGGAATCCGCTGGTTTTATCAGTATTTTTTCAATTAGATGATTGTAAATCAATAAAGAAATGTAACTCCCAGCATTAATAATTTATGACATAAACGAATTAAATATTGAAACCTAAATAACTATACCTATAATCATAATACTAAATATTAAAATGTTCATTTATTTATATTAAAAATAATTTTAATTTCTGTCTCACGTTTAATAATTTTCAACTGAAATAAAAACCAATAGTGTTGAAATATTCTACTTAAATATTCAAACAACAGAGCTTCACTGTAAGAATTATATTTCTCTTGACCTGTTTGAGCTTTTTTATCGATATAAATACATCCGTTTATGTTTTCTATTTTACAGAGCGAATAGGGGTGCATATATATATGAGAAGTTCGATTATCATCGCTGCTATCCCATGCAGAAAAGAATGCTCTTCAAACTTCCATTTGCTCGAGTGAATACAGCTGTCTCGAAGCAGCATAATTTAATTTGTGGTCATAGTAGAATATGAAATAGCTTGAGGTCTCGTAACAAGGTAAACTTTAGTACATTTATAGGAATAGTTTGGAGAAATTACTTTTATATTAAAAATGCATAAACAATATTCTGTCGTACATATTTATTACATATTATATTATTATAAAGTATTGCGTAAAAAATAGTAATAAGGTAGTTGGTACAGATTCATTCAATATCTACAACCAAAAATGATTAAAACGAAGGTCAATCGTAAAAGTTTGTCAAATGTAAATATATTTAATTTAACCTGTATTAAAAGAAATTTAGTTGAAAATGATAAATAAATAATACCAGGAATATAATTTAATACTTAATTCTTCCTTAAATAAGTGGTTTTTATATATATATATATTACAAATGGTAAAAATTGAATAAATCGTTAAATTATGACTTACCATTTTTAATATAGCTAATATTGAATTGCTTTTGTTAGATAATAATAAAGTATTAAATAATATTCTTAATATAATCAATTTATTATTTTCATCTAAATTTTCCATTTCATCTTAAAACAGGTATTTAAAATTTTCCCATTTGACCTACTTTTACGATTGTCAGGATAAATAAGCACTTCGTAATTCGAAATAAACTATATTGTCCATTACGTAAGTCTTACTTTATGAACAACTGCAACTGCAAAAAAGAAATAAGCATAACAACGACACAATAAAGATACTTTAAGTAATATACCTGTCGTCTCTAACTACACTTGTAATTGCGAAACACACAAAAGTAATAGATTGTTGCTCTGAGCGATATTGATTGAATATTAAGTTTTTGGAAGTTGATGGATTACAATATTATTAAGGTTTTAAATGCAGGTATTTTGATGAAATTGAATTTGATTGATATTGATTAGTTTGATATGTTTGGGAATGCAGAATATATTTTAGAAAATGTCAGTTAAATTTTGTTAAATGTGAGAACTTTTGATTATTTTGTAGAATCGTGTTTAGAATGAGAACAAGAACAAGAAGGAAGGCATAAATTAATCGCAACTCACAAAAATTACAACTAAAATACAGAAGACTAACTATGTATGATTGTGAAATTACTAGAAATTGAGTAGATATGTACTATAAAGATGAAGTTCTAGATTAAATTAAAATGAATTAATATTCATGATTTATTTACATAAACAGCTTCTATTGTGTATTATTCAAACGATGCAATTTGTAAAAATTTAAACTCATTTGAAACACATTAATTTAAAAGTGTATATTTAACTTATTATGCCTCAACTAATAGTACCTACCTTTAAATTATTTACAAATCGGTTAATCTTGATAAATATATCTCTACGATTCGTGAAATCTAGACGCATAACATAACAAATGTGCGTATGCGATTAAAAGGTGATTTAGAAAGAAAAAAATCATATAGAAGTATTATTTCTAACTTATGTTTAATGGAACAAAGTAGGCAATGCTCCCAAAATCAAAATTATTAATAAAATAACAACAGCATTAAACTATATATTCTTAATTTAATACGTTTGAGGAATACAATATATACAAGATTAATTACACACGAATTCAGTTGCAGCTTTCTAACTTTCTATACATACACATACAAATTTAATTAATTATAAATATTTAATTCTGAGTGAGAAATATAATGTAACATTTAAAATTATCGTATAGTAAACATTTGCATTAATTTATCATACAGTCATCCTTAGGGAAAACTTGTTTCCCATCTATCATTTTTTTTTATTTTTGCTCCTTGTATATTCAAAATTTTCTATTACACAATAGAAATAATAATATATTTATAGAAATTAAGAAAGTAGCTATACCGAATATATAAGATAAAAAAATGTATAAAGAATATATAGTTTAAAAACAACCTAGAAAATAAGACTGAAGTCTAAAAGGTATACTTAACTGCAGGCATGACACATGATTTAGAGAATATTCCAGAAATATTTTACATCAAAGCCTTTAAAATAAACAGTGTATACAAAAATTGATCGTAAATGGAATTTTTATCCAACCGAAAAATAAGACTCTTCAGAACGCGACGTCTTAATAATCAATTTACCGGGGCAACTAACCCACAACTCGAAAGTAAGTCAGCCGAGAAAACTAAAAAAATTAAGTGAGCCAGTTATTTGCAGGAAAGCTGTGTTTCGGGTTTAGATCTCCTATCTAGAGATGTTGGATCAAAATGATGGAGGCAGGCATGCGGCCAAGCCAGGGGTGTTATTGGGGTATGTACTTAAAGACTAGCTACATTGAATGAAGTATAGGTTGCGATAGTCAGAGTGGTCTTTCAACCGACTAATGGATAAGTTAATCAGAGCGAAACATATAAGTACCCACGATGCGATGCAATACCAGTAGGTATATAACTGTGAGATAATGTGAAAAGTCGAAGTATTACAGTTGAAACCTAAAAGATAGGTAGGTATAAGAAAAGATTTTTCTCAACTTCAGTACCTATACTATTTAATAAACGAAGGAGGATAGATCTGAAGTTTTGGTATATATATATATATATAAATAAAGAACTAAGTATATAAGTTAGTTAAAGAAGGTCTCAGAGAAAAATAGACGCTGAAGGAAGAAGAGTGAATCTCACCTTTCCAGGAGTTAGTAAAATGGAAAATGGACAGAAATCTAGCGGAAAAAAAGATCTTTCAGTTTGCTGAGAAAGAAAGAAGGAAAGTGGATCAGAAGAGAATTAAAGCAGACTAGCAGATAAATTGAGCTAGCGCTTCAACTTTCGTTCTCTTGACTTGATCCTGTAGCGCTCTCTAAGGCGCTGCAGGCTCCAAGTTCTAGGAGAAACAAGATATGACGGACAAAATACACACATAAGAGAGACAGGCAGATAGACAGAGAGTACCCGGAATACAATGGCGGTGTAGGCGTTCTCCGGTCGACTACATCTCATCCTTCCTTCCTTGTTCTTTCCCCCAAAGTCAGTCACCATTGATTCCCAGCTTCCGTGCTTCCCAATGCAGCATGCCGAAATGGGATCAAAGATCAGACTGCTTTCCTCTCCTCAAGATATACAAAATAATAGAGAAGGAAACAGGAGAAAATGATGTTGGGAAAAGCCTCCCTAACCTCACCTCTGGTTCTTCGACCTCAATTACAGAAACTCCCCTTTTCTCAATCAGATCAACTGAGTCGCTTTTATTATAATAGATGTGGTGGTTGTGGCGTCAACAAACTACAAGAGGAGCAGACAGGATAGCAAAAACACCATCCTGGCCTAGATAATATCCTCATATTTGCTTTAGTTTCCTGTTAAAATATTCCTCGACTGCTGACAGAATACATGCCGCAAGGATCATTTGGTGCATTGGAAGAATTGCACCAACCAGTATCGTGTAGTATTCCATCGAAAGAGCATATATATTGAGTTTTCTTCGGAAATTAGCGTGTACAACCCTCTCCTCTCAGATGATAATAGTAGAGAGAAGACACTTTTATTTCCAGTATTCTGGAGATATCTACCGAGTTTAAATATACTTAAGTGGATGGCGCGGAGGTATACGCACGATGTCTAGTACGGCCCCAAGCGGTGGAAACGCAGCCTCCAAAGATAGATAGATAGGAGCGATGTAAAATGCATGCCTGGTGCTAGCTTCTACGTATACAAGATACCTCAAAATAATCCGACTCATTTTAAGAAACACAAGAATGCAATTTATGGACTAGAAACAAGATCATCTCATCAATATCGCACAGACAACCAAATTGAGATGAAATAGAATAACTCAGCTTTTCGTCTTGTACGATGTGTAAACAGGAAATTTTCCCCGCCAACTAACCCAACCCTCTGTTATCCGGTGATAATATTAAGGTCACGTTCAGAATGTACATTATGAGGGATTATATTTATTCGGAATAGTTGTAATAGTAGAGGAATATAAAAAAGTGCAAACATTATTTGCTTCTGGAAATCGTATGAATATATACAATAGTTTTAAAATACAAGAGAATACTTTTTATTGAAAAGAATAGTAAAAATGTAAATATCAAGTATTAGAAACGTAGATAAAAATAAAATACAATGTTGTTGAAAAATTATTGTTTTAAATGTATTTTAATTTAAAAAATTATGAGATATGAATAGTTATACGCTATATGAATTATAGCTAGCTCAATACATCAAATGCAAGAAAATATGTTTTCTAAATATAGTATGAAAGATTGAAATAAATTTAGCTTTGTACATAAAGATAATAACATATATGTATATATATATATATCCAAATGCTTTAGGCTCTAATATTGTAAGAAATTAGAAGCATTACAACAAAATAATATTGTTCTTTAAAAATAGGTTAAACATATTACTAGGCATATATATGAAAGCAAACAAAAATGAGATTTTTTCTACATAGTATTCAGTATATTATAATAGTTTATTCTAAACCATCAAGTTAATCAAAAGTTTCATTAAAATAAGACAGAATTTTCCATAATTATATTTTTTTCACATTAATTAAACAAGCACATTTTTGCTAATATTTTGCATATTGATTAGAATTTGTAATTTAAAAAGAGCTATAACTTACTAATAATACTAATAATAAAATATACTCGTACTAATAATATTAATGTAAATATTATTTAAAATCAATTTATTTTTTAATTCGTTAGGATTTTAAGAAGAAAAAATAGCAGTTTTCCCAAAAATATAGCATTTTTTAATTTAAAGGGAAAGCCTTTTGAAATTTATTACAAATAAATGTTACTTCATGCTATTCCAAAAATTCCAAAATAAACAATATCATGTAGCCAATATATGAATAATTTGTCCATAATTAAAAAAAAAATACCCATATAAGAAGCATAACAATGGAATAATTTGAAATATTGCTGAATATGTAAACGAGAACATATTATAACTGTTCCATAGACATTGAACAAAACAGATTATTCATTATGATCAAGGAAAAAACAGCACAATGTGTATATGTGTTAAAAGCAAAACATAAAGAAAGTTCAGTGTTTATTATAGAGTTTCACTCATCTGAAATATTACATTTATTGTAATTAATGACACTATTATATATTAAACAATTATTGTTTGAAAAGAATAATGATTAAATAATTTAATATTATACTCTTTCATATAACTTTATTACAGCATACAGTCTGGGTTAAAATGCGTTTAAACAAATGTGTGTTTAATCTTGATTGAAATTAAATAATAATATTCTTTAATACTCGCTTTTTTAAAATGCAAAAATGTTATAAAAGAAGAAAATTATAATTCGCCCAAGTACTGTCTAATTGTAATGACATAAAAAATTAATAACAGGCTTAATTTTCTTCTCTGTGACAGACGCATAAAGCTATAGATTAAAATGTTTACATAATAAAATATATAATAATGGAATAGAAAAAATATAATAAAGATTAGATAATAATAAATTGCATATATATTTAATATATTCATGTATATGTCAAAGCCTTAATATTAATATTTGATATATAAAACCTTATTATAATAAATTAATACCTTTTAACCCTGAATACTTTACCAAGATTACATTACCATTACTTAACCATTATTTAACATAACTTTACTTTTACCATTACCATTGCTCTATGCCAGAAGAAATCTTTGTGTTTTAATAATATTAATGAAAAAAAGTTGAAATAATCTAAAACAATTCTCCTCATAACTGACTTTTGTCGCTGCCAATAACAAGCACAATAATATCTTTTACTTTTACCGTAGATATAAAAAACATTAAAATCGAAACTGAAAATAGGAAGTTGGAAAAATCAGAAATACAGAAATGGTGTAGAGTTATTATTGACATATTTAATTTAATTAATCAATACAAACAATAACAAATTCTGATAGACTTGTCTCCTTGTACAAATATGATTTTCTAATAAAAAATCTAGAATAAACCTTAAACACTACCGCAGAAAAAATGCCAATACTTTGACACATACATGCCACTTTGCTGAAGCAATTTATATGGAATATAGTTCACTAATCAAGAATTAATGAAATCCCTACACTAATAGATAAGACAAATATTATTCAACAATAATGAAGAATTAATTATATTATATTGGTCTGGTAGCCAGTAACTGAAAACCTTTATCAAGGATATAATACAAAATGATTTACAACAAAAACTAAATACATTTTGCATAAGTAGCTGGACTAATAAACAGTGCAATTCTGACTTTCCATCACATTATTTACTTGTAAGCCTGTGCAATATTATTGCTACAAATACGTTAATTGTTCATTTGTTTCTCATTCTTCGGTAGTTCAGTAGCAGTATCTTGATTAAACCTAATGCTTATATGGTTTGGGATTATGTTTTTAAACTTTACTGAATATCAACACTAAATTTGTAGCTTGAAATATGACTTTTGTTACACACAGTAAATCATTTTCTTTTAAAATTTTGTGATTTTTTAATAAGCTTATGGTTAGATTTTACAAAATAAATTAAGTTACTAACAGAGTATAGTGAAACTTTAAAATGAATAACAGTATGAAAATATGTTCAATATGGAAAAATTAGTAAGAATACTTCCAGAGTAATCATTAATAAGATTGTTGTCTTTATAAATGTTGATATACAAAGCCTCCAGAGCAAGACAGACATTGTAATTAGTGGCAGTTCCTAAATTACTCCACTTAAAAGCTAAGCTAGATGGAAACTATTTCTATGAATTAACATGTAAAATAAACAAGACAATTATTACAATTAGCATACTCCTTAACACGAGATTTAATAGAAAACGATGATTAACCAACTTAATTTTATTTCAAATATAGAGCAGGTAATGACATGACAGCGAATTTAGTGTATAGCATTTATTAAAGTTTAGTAGCAGTTGCACAAGAGATACAATTAGTATTACAAGGGAGGCACTTTTTAACAAGGCGAAAATCTAAGATAAGAAATTCATAATTTTATAGGTACTATTGTTTTTACGAAACTCATTCGAAGCATTTTTTATAGCTTTTAAAGACTTAGAAGAAATTTAAAAATGTTTCCTAGAATAAGGAACACAGAAAGAAAAATGGAGGAATGTACCGCTATGTGAAGGTTTAATATACATACATAGAGTTTAAAATAGAAAGTAGTGGGTTTGTAAGAAAGAATTGTAAAAAAACTAATACCAATCTTTATCATAAAGTAAATAAAAATTCACAGTGAAAGTAATAATAAATATATTGAAACGTTTCGTTCTAAAAATAGTCACTAATGACCATTTTCAACCAAAATAAAAATAAAAGTAGACATCATATAAGTACAGGACTTTTTCACTTTAGAATGTTTGTCATCAAGGGTTGCTAGAGTCTCAAGAAAGGGAGGCTAATGTTAGTTGATTTTTCACAAGTAAAGTTAATTGAATGATGAATGTTACTAGCTAAGATTACAATGTCAGAAAGGTTACTACTGACTACAATCAATATGATATATGCAAACAAAAAGATAGGATTTTTTTATCGAGAAACCCATTAATATGATAGTAAAAGAAGGCGCCATGCCAGTTACCCATGGCGATCTTAGAAGTTTGCACGTAGAATTTATTTGTAATTGAATAAATGAGTGTCTATGTCTCAGGCAAAAGTTTAGCAGTGTAGAGAAATCTTCTGAAAAAATTCCAGATTATAAATAAAGCACAGTTAATTATTTATTTAACTTAAGTCTTTTTGACGGTTTAAAAGTTCCGTAGTAACGCTGAGGAGTTCAGAATGTGCTCTGTAATTGTTTAAACGGTTTGAGTCGTTTAACTTATTGACGTTAAAGGATCCGAAGGTGATATTACTACTCAACGGTACTTCTTTGAGTGACTATAGACTCTGTAGTAGATTCTAAATGAGCTGGAAGGCAATTCTTAACCAAGGAGTAAGATTCAACATCAAAGAGTTGAGACAGAGGTCGAACAATCAGGAATTTCAGGATGATATGATAGGTCTGCATTTTATCAATAAGCAAGTTAATTGTTAAGTATTTTGTTTATCTTCAAATGAGAAATCATGAAAATAATTTGCACCACATTTTTAAGTGGAGTATTTTAGAAAATTAGTCTTTTCCTGTGGAGAAGGCTTTCAATATTAAAACTTATAAAGACAATCATATTAATGGTTGCCCCGGAAGTATTCATGCTAACATTATCAATATTTAATCTAGACCTGATGTCTTTCATTTAAGGTTTCGAAGTACTTTGTTTATAGTAACTTTGTATATTTTGATGCCTAACTCTTAATTTTATTTCATTATGCTCGTAATATATTTCATTCATTTTAAATGTTAATAAAATTCAAGCCTGAAACCAGTTTCTTCAAGCAAACTATAATACTAATCTAATCACCCAAAGAAGAATTCGGTAAAAAAACCTGTCGTAATATTTAAAATTAAAATAAATCCCAATAACGTTTTTGCACAACAAACTTTTTTACCCTAAATTATGGGTATAGCCATAAAAATTACCAGAAATTATTACGTACTATATATTTTTTATTATAATATAATATTACACAGTATAATGTGTTTCTAAAATATGCCCTAATTATTATTAAGGAAATAACAGCTTAAATGTAAAAAAAACTTAAAACTGCATTTTTAAGTAAATAAAATATATTTGTGAAAATAAAAGAGTTATAATAACACAGAAGTAAATGTACAAAACATAAACAACATAAAATGAAGTAGATCAAAATTTTGAAAAAAATTATAATTTACAATTAGCAATATAATCTAGCTAAGCAGTATATTATACCAAAGCTTACTGTAAATGTATGCTACTACAGAATACTACGGAGCAATTTACAATTTATTTCTGTAACAGAAAATCTTTTGAATATTCTTAGTGGAACACAACTATAAAGAACTTATCATACTTTTTAAATGCTCATAAACTATTTTGTTAAACTTGAAGGTATGATGTTACATGATATAGGATGTTAGAGGCGTCTAGACAAGATTTCTAAATATATTTTACATTTAATTTCCCTTTTATAAAATTCCCTTTCTTCAAATCATTCTATTTTTATATTTAATTAAATCATATCTTTCCTCCAGTATGAAACAATTAGTCTTTATACATATATGTATAAATTATTGTAACACATATTACGATATTATTATTTTTTGTTAAATGTGTGGATTTGGGTTAGACTCCATTCGACCACAAACTTATAAATAAACTGACCTTAAGGTAAGCAGTGCGGGGAACTTCGATCTTCGAGATAACATCTTTGAAGAGCTCGGGTGCAGGAGTTTCCACATCCCAGGGATCGGGCTCGTATCCACCTTCAACTCCATCCGTCGGCTCGTCTGGAAACATGAAATCAATACTTCGATTAGTACATATACAGAGGGATCCATAAACGCAATAATAAATATATCCAAAGTATACCGTGCACCTTTATTGATAAGGTATTTTAAGTGAGGCATTTTGTTTAAATTTTGATAAATTTGGTACTTCCGAAATTATTTTACAATATTAACAAAGAACACATAATATTTATAACAAATGAAAATTATAATAATGACATAATAGAAGGATAACTCTTGCTGTAAAATATAACTTTCATTCGCAAATTTCTGGAGAAGACTCCATAATCATGCAACTAAACATCTGAATAACGATAGGAATTCGATATACAAATACGCATAGCAATGCAACAATCCATTTGCTGTCAGTATACTATCAAAAGGAAGGAACGAAGCAGACCTGCGATATTAATCGGGCAACAACAACCAGCCATTAATACTAATTCTTATCGTGCGAGGAATCACACTCTAAAGTACTCTATTTACAGCTTAACAATCCTCCCCCACCTTTCAACTGTATAAAGACTGTATCTCTATCTCAACTCACAATAAATTAAACACTTCTACCTGTCTGTACACTGTACTACTATATATTGCTTATCGTTGTTGTTAGTAAACTATTCGTTCAGTTTCATGACTAATAAGGAGTCTTCTTCAAAAATTTGCGAATAAAAGTTATATTTTGCAGAAAGAGCTATCCTTCAATCTATTATGACGTCTTTGATATAATACCCATGCTGCATAGGGAACAATAAGCTTACAAATAAAAAATATTTAAATAAAGTTATATTACGACAACATTTGAGAATGGACCGGAATGAACTTAATAACTTGCAAGAGAGCGGCAGAGAACAGAGCAGGATGGAGAAGATTGGTTAGCGATAGCATCAAACGAGTCGCCAACCCTCGACCAACCAGGAGGTCAACGAGGACGGCATCAAGATAGACCAAGATAGATATGTTAATAAATTTTTTTTAATGTGTAGTTTTAACTCTCATATTTACGCAAGTAAAATGTGTTTCACTTGTGAATGAATGCAAGCTGAAAATCTTTAATCGGTATTATGTCAGAGATAAATTATCAATATTTGATAAAACAAAATACATAAAACATTTGACTACATTTTTATAGTGTATTTAATTTCATATTTAAACCCTTTGAAATTAGTTTTATTTAAAATTTGACTTGCTAGAATATTTTTTTAACGTGAACATTGTGCAGAAATCACTCTTATCAATAGAAAAATATTATATGAATACCTATAGAATATCCCAGGAAGAAACAATTACTAAAGAAAATCCATAATACATCAATAACTAAAAGAACCTATATCAATTTAGACGTGATAAATTGTTGATAATTTTGGGTAAGGTTAATTATACAGTGTACAATTATATTGACAATCAACAAATTTGTATAACAATTGGATGTGTAAATTAAATCGCCAGAAGAAGAATACAATAATAACATTCAACGTATCAATAAATCTAATAGTATATAGATGTACACATATAACATAAAATAAATACAATTGTTGATGGCAGTATAGTTTATTGGTCAAATAAATTCGATACCAAATTAACTCGAAATTACTTCTGTGCCTATGTCAGTATTATTCCCAATTTGTAATAGTTCACCCTAAATAAATATGTTTATAGTTTGGACCTAAGAATGGATGCAGAAAAGTCTTCCATTACACAGCGGTTGCCAGATAATGATGTTGAATTTGTAGTGTACCTACTATAACATGTTCACCCTCAATTTCCTAAAAACCTAAGAAACCACAACATTTCCAAAAACTAGTCTTACACCCTAACCAAAAGAGACTAAACTGGAAAGCTAAATGAAGGACAGGCAAAGCGATGGTTGTTTTTGAATGGGCATCTTTAGAGAGGATTTACAAAGGTGAACAATTTATCTGACAGATGTTAGCTATATATATACACACGTGCATACACATGTTGAATGCCAGAAAATATGAGTTGACCGCATATTTATCTAACCAACAAAATCACAAATTCGGTCGTAAGTTATTATATAAGCACGTGTGTACGAATTTCTCTGCATCTGTAATGTACTATACACTAGATTGATGGACTATCTCATTAACTCGGACTAAGTGGTCGTATACTAACAGGTCAATAAGGTTAACACAGTTAGTGAGACTGTAATGGACCTCAACTGCACAAAAGGTTGATTAAAATGATTGGGATGATGGAATGGAGTGATAATGAAAGCAGCTGGGCGATTATCCCTTTTTGCACAAATGATGGTAACTTGGTGGTATTTTTTACAAGCTAAATAAAAATTAGCAATGAAATATATGTTAATATATGCGAATCAGAAAATAAACATCAATATATTATGTATGTTTAGATTTGTAAACTTTTTGAATGCTGTGCAGTTAAAACATACTTTGTAACCAGGAAAAATGCTTAAATATACTAAATGCTTATTAAAATAATATGTAAAAGCAAACTATGCACAAGTCTTACTAAAATATAGTGATAGGTACCTAATGTGGATTTATTAAACACCACACACACTTAACACGATTATTCAAATAGTTTTCAATAAAAGTTTAGAACCACATTTATCGATAACATTGAAGGAAAACACAGAAAGAAAAGCTAAAAGATTAAACTAATTTAAATTAGATAACAAAAGAAAAAAATGAGTTAACTACACTACACAAAGAACATCATAAAAGGAGAAATAAACGATAGATAAAAGAAAGCTCCGCTATGATAATAAGAGTAGGAATGAAATACTATCAGCAAAAATAAAGAAACAAATGCATATAAGTCAACCTGCTTGTATTTAAAAAATAACACACTAGGTAACTGAGACAGAACAAATTATTTACACTTCTTGTACGTTAGATACATAGATACATACCTACTAATAGTGCGTGAGTATACCTATATAATTACAATCTAAGAAGCTTCAATAACTCACACATAGTTCCTCGATAGGGAGCGATGCACCATTCCACTGCACGTTGTTCACAATATGACTCAAGAATATACTGAAAAGGTGTAAGAAAAAAAATTATCATATACAAGAAATGTATGTTACATAATATGTAGGTATGTCATATATCACAATAATATGGTATTTATATATAATATATATATATGGGTGTGTATTAATATCAAAATTACACTTAAATGTATCGAGTAAAATACAATTTGACATTATACAATTTTAGAAATCAGGTAATAATGAAAAAAACTCTAAATTTTTAAATTAATAACATTGTTCAAAGTGAAAATTAAATGCATCTACCATTGAGTGAAACTGGAATTAGATTATTTTGAAACTATATTGAAAACAGATAGAAACACGTTGAACCTTTCTATCGGTTAACAACTAAACACAGAAAAGTTGAGAACTTCAAAATTGAGAAACGACAAGCAATTTATCATCCACTTAAACAGCGAAACATATAACAAGGCTAGAGCAAAATTAATTAGCCCCGATTTCAGATATGGACGAAACAGACGGTACGTGGATAATATGTAGGTAGATGAGTACGATTGAAAAGAGGACAGATTTCAACAAAATTAAATAATGTAAAAAAATATAACAAAAACGGGTCCGATCAGCCAGACAAATTGGGTTGAAAAACAACCCTAGTAATACTGAATCTAGCTCTCTCTTTCGTGAGGAAATTAAAATAATGCAACAATTAATCTATCCTTCTTAATTACCTTTCGAAACGTGAAACAAACCAAAGTAACGAGCAATTCGTCGACTACAGATAGCAAGATAACAGGATCAAAATATAAATCTCAACAAGACAAGAATTGTTTTGCTTGGAGGGTAATAAAAGTATACTTTTGAAACGACAACAACCACAATAGGGGCCGTCCGTGTAAACCAGAAGACAACCCCTTCTGCTCAGTTAACGTGCAAACACGAAAGAAGAAAAGAGTCGTGTCCGTTTTGTTGAAGCCTATCATTAATCACTGTCATGCTGTAAGCGGCAATAGAAAGAAATGATACAAGCGACATTCTGTGAAAATAAATTAATTTGAAAGTAAAGGCAGCTACGGCAGTGTACGGACACATAAATAAAAAAATAAACTTAGTTAACGATGCACAGTGAGAAGTAGGTCAGAATTTAGAAAAAAAAAAAAAAAATTGAAAGCACCCTTTTGTATTTTATACAAATAATGCACACCACGGAAACCCATTGTCGACATCAAATACTGTGTGATTTGAAAACAACCAATAAATTGCCAGGAAGCGTTTTATGAAAGGTAGTAAATAAATAAAGGATATATACACACTATGTTATAAAATGAAGAGAAAAAAATGAAAGCAAGAAACATTTGACAACTATGCAAATAAAATTTGTTTGAAATATAGTAAAATATTATTCGTATTTAGGTAAATATTATATACCTATATCATCATCCAAGTTTCTAAAATCTAAATATTGCATAATCATAACTAAAATTAATTTTTTTTTTTAAGTATCCAATGCAATTAGAACTTAAAATGTTGACCTTCTGAATATCTCAAATTAGTATTCTTTATGTTACTTAAATATTCGGGGAACATTCGGAAAATGTCATAGATTTAAAATATACATATTATTAATTTTTTATATAAATCAATATCTTTCACGTAACCTACATTTAGTTCTTACAATAAAGCAAAATTAAAAATATATCATTCATTAAATTTAGTCAATAAAGACGACAACTAGCCAACCTGATAGACACTGGTGGGCACCATCTTCAATACGTTCATATTGGCGGCTACATCGCGTCCATAGCAACAATGCTGGCCAATCCAAAAGAGGAGAGCCTCTCGGGCTTCTTCACGGTCAAGGTCATGCGGTCTGTGAAATGGGATTGACAGATACATCCAACAGAGTATATCGATTTGTACATCAAATGTCACTAAACTGTGAAAAAAGGTATATCTACTACAATTTAAAAAAACTATACGAAGATCACAGACGACATAATAAAACTTAAAAGAAGGAAAAATTATTCGAAAAGTAAATATAATAAATCATACAGGTACATGAATAGTATAAAAATAGAGTGAACATCTATGAGTAACTATAATTATTTCAATAGACTATTTTAAGTTTTATATATATGGATTTTACCATAATATGTTTGGTTAAATAATAAAAATAGAGTGAAAACCTATGAGTAACTATAATTATTTCAATAGACTATTTTAAGTTTTATTTATATGGATTTTATCATAATATGTTTGGTTATGTTAAGCAGGTATATTTTATAATATACATATAGATTTTTATATTAATTTATAGAATTAAGATTACCTATAAACATTATTATTGTGAGTTGAACAAGTTCAAATCTTATTATAATAATTACACATATTTATTAAATATATATAAATAAAGAAAAGGTAGAAAGTTGGTGTCGGAACACTGTTTAAGGGTATTAAGGTAGTATAATATTTGATACAACGACGATTCGCTTTAAGCTTTATCAAGTGCTCACCTTTTCTTAAACTATGGGTATTGCCAACAAAGCACAACAGATATATAAATAATTTTAAGTAAACCAATTTATGTGCAAATAGATTATAAACATTAGATAAAAACATTTTTTATTATTGAATATAATATATGGTCTCTTTAATATAATATATTACGCCATAATTTGTAATTAAATTTGAAATGATTTTTTTACATATTTAATATTATGAAGTGATATTATATTATATATTATACATCATATATAACTATTTATACAAAGAAAACGTTAAATTAAATACATATATATTTTTAATCGAGATACCAGACATTACATACATTTGATTATTTTCCTAAATAATACCCTATACCTAGTATATACCATATAATAATAAACTATAATCAATAATTTCATCTTTATACCAATTAGTCTCTGTCTGACAGACCAATAAAAAATACGAAAAATTCAAATGAAATAAGTGTATAATTTCAAAACGCAAAATTACTACTTTAACTTCTAACAATATATTAAAAACATATATAACAAAAACAGCCGATAAATATGTATATATATATATATAAAGACTACTTCAACTTGTATTATATAAATATAACTATTTAAGAAAACATTTTTGTCTTAATTTGCAATTTACATAAACAAGATGATACGAAGTTACAGCAAAACAAAACAAAACTGCTGTATATCAAATTATAATTATACAGTGTAGCCAATAGCAACGAAAGTGTTCAAACAACTTTCACTTTCACAAAGCAGCTGCATATAGATTCCCTTACACAACCGCAGAAAACCAGCTGAGATATTATCTTGGCCAAGAAGCATTCTAAATAGGTTAAGAGAACGCGTATACTAGCTATCCAGGCTTATATATGTACCTATGTGTAAAGAATTCCCCATCTATGCAGTCAATCCAATTACACATAGAAGACGAATTAGCCTTACCTTTCGACACTTGGGAGAGGTGAAGTGAATGAAATCAAGAGATCAACCTTGTCTTCGTCATTTCTTCATAAATTCTAATTGAACGAAAAAGTTTTGCGCCGAAGTTTTTTACTTCGATATTTTATTTTTTTCATAAAAAATATGGAAACTTTGATACTAAACTAATAAAATAAATGATATAAATTCTTCATATTAATATTGACAGGGATGTAGTAAAATCACCATCAATTAATATTATTTTTATGCATAACAATGAATTCTATAAAAATAAAATAGTTAACATTTAATGATTAAACACTGTTTGTTATTGTATAGAAAAAGAGAGCGTTCCGTATCATTAGTATAACTATTATTATTGCTCTAAAAACAATATTTACGAGTATTTGTGAAATGTATAAAATAGTTACTATGAAATTAGAAATAGAAATGAACTATAAAAATTGAAACAAATATATTTCACTTATTAAAAAATAGAAAGTATAGCATTCTAGCAGATTTTTAATGTACACAAGTGTTTAACGAATATATATATATAATACCCAAAATAGCATTTTCAATTAGAATTTCGAGCAAACTTTTAATTATAATATGGTTGACAAGTCTAAACGATACCTAACAGTTTTATAAGAAGTATACTCCAATAGAAAATTGAGTGAAATTATGCATACCCTATTGTGAAGTACTGCTAAACATATTCTGGGATGAAGATTATATCTGCATACTTCAGCAGGTAACTTATATCGAAGATTTAGATTATATGTAACAAATGGCTCTTTAATGATATTCGCGTATAGGATCTTTTCCCATTATAATATTTCTTAAGAACAGATTTATTGCATTAATACGTGACTTTTAGATTATTAAGCCACTAAATATGAATACTTCGGAGAATCTGACATTTTTGAAACGTGTTATTATATAGACAGATATAAAAAAATATTGCATAAATTTAACAGTGTCCAAACCAATTAAAATTATAAAGACAGGCATGAAATACCCTTATTCATTAAAAAAGTAACCTACACTGCTTTTTAAATAAAAATGGATTAGTATATTAGACTAGTCAAGATAAAAACGCAGGATAAATTAACTAAAAATGACTACAGGTACTATAAATTGTAATAACACAAAAGTACGTATATATATATTAAAGTTAACAACACTATAGTTTTCAAGAAATAAAATTAATTAATTTACACTTTAAAGAAGGTTTAAATATTACATAATCATAAAACTTCATTAATTTTAAACACGAAATTGTGATAATTTTCATAAATCAATACTTTTAATTGCATCATATTCTAATATTAATATTATATTTCATGCAACAAGATTGTATAGAATGTAGTATTTTTTATAATTTCATAAATCAGTCCATATTATGTAGGTAGAATAGTTCGAATTCATTTAAAAATATTATTTAAACTAAATTTTGAGCAATTATTTTAAGCGAAAATGTGAATAGAACTAACTTATTATATTTAAAAACGAGCACACATTAAAATGTGTAAGTATACTTTATAAAATAATTATAGGAGATATATAATAAACACTATATTTTACTCGAAAGAGTAGTTACATCTATCGCTATATACTAACTAAATACAATCCTGCTGATTTAAAAAGTAATAAATAAAAAAATGGGAGCTCTAAATGGAGAGAACACAAAATGAAGTCATTAACTGTCCGAGCTTATATTTTTATACGAATTCATATTCTCTTGACTATATTATATTAATTGTAATATGTACATCGGTATCAAGATTACTTCATTAAAATATCGCTCCTCCGATTTTTCTTATATTTCCGTATCTCTTATAACTACAATAAATTAAACAAAATTTTCGTTTTCCTCTCCCCTTCTTGGGAGCAATTCCTAGGGATCTAATTAAGATATTATAGTATAACTATGCTTATAAAACAAATATAAGAAACCTCTCCATGTTGCATTAAATATAAACTAGACGAATATTTTCCTTCCTAGATATCGCTGAGCTATACTATATAACCTAAAACAATTTATTCAACATATAGCGTTTCGTGGATATATATTTAGATAAATCTGTGTACCCACCTATCAGGCTCCCCATTATTTGTGTTGCAATAAATAAATCTATAATATACTAACACGAGAACAATGTCGGGGAATAGGTGGCTAATGCAGGTGGATATGTATGCATACCATACACTTAGGTCAAAGCGCTGATATAATGAGGTTTTATTTTTACGACACAACGAATTCCTTTCTTCCAGTTAGTGTTAACTATGAACATGCGCGCCATAATATGACACACAATACAAGATGCAGTTGCAGTACACGCACAATGATTCTGTTGTCCTCAACAACCGAATAAGATCAATAATACATTTTCTTCGACAGACAGACTCGTATAAAATTGTATATTTGTCCTTTCCTCTTTATTGCATTCTGTTTTCTTTTTTTACCGTCATCTTCCTCGCCGAAATCCTTTCGCATAATATACGACACAAGAATGGAGTAGTTTTATATTTCCCTCTATATCTAGCGAGTATAAAGAATGTAAAATTGATAAAGGACGAACTGCACTGGATTATTGATTTTTCATGTCCGGTCACCCATACAACCGCGTGCCCCCTGACAATTAAGGCAAGTGAAAATTTGATGAAAATGACAATATTCGACGAAAAATAAAAAGTTAGGTTGATTCACTTCTTGATATGAGTAGGGGTCAGGAGAAATGGAGAGAATGGGAAGAGTATAACACTAAGAGAGAAAGAGAAAGAGAGAGAGAAAAAATAGAGAAAGTGAATGGTAATATATGTTTGGAGTGGATTGAGAAGATGAAATCGGGACTAGGAAGAAACATTGCATCTTTGCATGCACGAATATGAAAAAGCAAGGAAGTAGTGAAATTTTCAAGACAAATGAATTAATCCAATGTTATCCTTAGAAACGCCTCGAGGATGAGAGGGAGGATGGGGATGTGAATAGAGGGGTATTAAAAGATGAATAAAGTAAAGTTTACAATGACTTAATGGTATCTCTATTGCATCCAGCAACATTACTAGAACTCTAAAGTACAATGACATTCGCATGCATCCAAAGTAGATTCGTGTTACTCAACAAAAAGATGGTCATAAAACATGTTTGCGCGTATTTTACACGAAATAAATTTTGTAGCTTCAAAATTTTTGTAGGACATTATTATTGTGACCTATTATTATTTTAGGATATACTCTGGTCGTGAAAAAAAGAGTTATAGCTTGCAATTTCATGGCATTATAAAATATCCACATTACGGTAATAATGTAGTGATTAATTATGCATGCTCAATAGCATAAAATGGGTAACAGCGTATAACAATCCAGGCAATGTGAAACAGGCGTGGTTATCGTTATATAGACAATAATGCACAACATACAGAGATAAATATTTAGTTTATTATCAATTGCGCTGCATGACCAAAAGCAAGCAACATAATCAGGTAATAATTGCCCTTTCTCAACATTTTTGATATAGTGTTTTAGAGCACCTATATATACAAGTAATATATACAAATATCAATATTGTAACAAAAAAATGACTAAAATTGAAATAAACACCGTAGATCAAAGGGTAATAAGGAAGATACCTAGAATTCTATCGACCCGTAGATTTCGACAGCTGCTTATATCTGTCACAAAATATAGGTTTACTGTGGTTGTTGGAATATTTTATTTCTAATTTATATCGCTAACAGAATATATACCTATGATACAAGCTATGGTTTGAATACTGCAAAACATTTATCTGCATCACAGCTTAATTTAGTCCGTTTAGAAGTCAGCCAGTTTCTCGTTTTGAAAAATGGGGAAGACAAAAATATGTTTCCTATGTCGATAAAAATATTCCATAATTATAAGTTATCAATAAAATTATTACTTTTTGGAGCCAATATAATTATATACCTACCTATAATAAAGCTTAACAAAAAGAACGATAAAATTTAGCGATTAAGCACAGTTTATAAAAATTGATTATAATTGATTATATATACATACATATAATTTTTATATATCTGATTATCCTACAATGTAGGGGGGAATTTTTGTTATCCTCAAATTATATTTGTACTTAATGAGGCAAAAATCCAGCTTTATAGTAACGAGCTAAAAGGAATAGGAAGACGTTTTCGCTAAAAGTACAGTAATAATATACAAGAAAGAGAAAAACAGGGAAGAGTGAAAATAGTAAACAGTTTTAATTTGGAATTATAATTCAGCATGACTTCAACACCAAGTCACAGACTGCATTTATACATGGCTATGTATGTCTAACGTTCCTTAAACATTCTGTTTTACTCATCATATTACAGCTATTGAAAGTTGAAGTTATTGAATATTCCCTATAAGTATTAATTTTAAAAACTATAATTTTGAAAAGCTACAAACAAATAAATAATTTGGGAAAAAGGGTATTTCATTCAATAATTTTAGAAATCATGCTTTATCTCTACTTACGTGAGGAAATAATACAAATAAAAAGAAACCCATATGTTAATATTCTTATAAGAAAAAATATGTTCGCATAAAATTTAAGATTTAAGAAAAATAATTAAATCTACGAAAACATTTTTTGAAATTGATTTTAAAATAATACGAGTAAAAAGCATAAAGACTGAAGGTATGCGAGCAAAATGTATTAACATTTTCAATTGTATATTATATTATATTATCATTTTAATAATTAATGATATATTGAGCCTTATTTTCCAGTGTAATAATTGAATTTTGTGGTAGTAGAATTTATTAACTTACAATTATTTCTCTTTCGTTTCAGTGAATTTCTAAAAGTATAAACAAACAGGTGCACTTTTTCGTATTAAAATAAATAGTTATTAAAATACGCGAAAATAAATTAAACTCATAAAAACATATATAGTACCTAATTAAAATTAGTATCAATTAATTTGCAAAAACCTTCATGATTCTGTAATTTTTCAATGGGTGAATTACTTTATAATACAACATAATATAAGAGTAAAAAACATAGTTATATAGTTGATTTTAAATTTATAAAGTAAACGTTTGTAAAATGCATTCGCTTCTATAATACTTTAAATATTAGGAATCCATACAATTATTATTCAACTGACACATTGACTAAGGTTCAGTAAACTATTCAATAAATTTTATTTTAAGGATATTTACTTTCACTTTTACTTGAATAATGCAAACTTGCAATTGTAGTGTAAAATTTAGTAAAATTGAAGAAAAATTTTAGCGACACATAAAGCAAACTAAAAAAATGGTGTTAGAAGAGAATAATACCTGTAGTTAATTTGTAGTAAAATTATAGTGTATGGTACTACAGAATACCTATATGTATATTTAGCTAGCAAGCTTCTGGAAAAAATAAGATAACAGAAAACTAAATAATTAGTTATGTAAATGACACAGCAAACCCATATATGTAGAGGTGTCAGATACCTAGTAAGGTACCTTTAGTTGAATGATTTACCATAATAAAAGTAGGATAAGAGAAGGTTTATTGCCTGCTTATTTAACTCCTATTCTCAAAAGAGAAAACAAATAGATCGTACATATACTGTACACATATATATTTGTAGTTATAAGGGAAGGCTTATTTAATGACAGAATAAACTCATTTTGTTAGACTATAATATATCTTTCCAGTGCAATTGATGGAATATATGGAAAAATAATAAATCTCCACAGAAATGACAGCTAATGAACTGAGATTACATACGCGAAATATTATAAAATATACCGATTATTATTTAATAGCCCTATAAATGGGTTTATGTATTTTTCTTTTCTCTGTTAAGATAGGGTAATGATATATAAGTCAGGAATCACGTTTTATTTTATTTTATTTTATTTTCGAATACGAACATATATGTATATAAAAACAAAAACGACAGCGTCGCAAAAATTATAGCCAAGAAACGAACTCCTCAAAAGCAAAAAGTTAAAATGATATTGATGATAGGAAATAGAGCCATTGAAGAAATTGATATAAAAATGCCATTTAAAATAAATATATATATAAAATATTATATTAAAATTAAAATATATTATTGATAACAAAATTCTGAAAAAATCTTCGCAATGGAATAAATTATATTATTTTTACTATGTTATAATAATTGCCTTAATTAAAACAACTACTTTTGAATTCATATGGGTTTCATTGCTTATGTAAAAATGTTTCAATGCCAAAAAGTCTTCCGATTTTTTTTCTTTCATATTTATATTAATTTTACAGTTTAGATATATGTATATAATCATTATTCATATATATGTTTATGCATTTTAAATAGCAAGAATTGAAACAATTAAATTTTGGCGTCATTTTTCATATCAATTTCTTCAATATCTGTATTACGTATAATCAATATCATTTAAATTTTTGCTTTTGAGAAGCTAGTTTCTTGGCTTTCAGTTTTTATATCAATTTCGATTTTTGTAAAATATCACTATATTAAAAAAAGTTAATCATACAACGTAAATAATAAATTTTAAATTGTTTTTAAATACTGAAATAGTTCCAAAATTTTCTTGCATAATTAGGTCATTATTTTAAAATGAATTATACATTTTCTAAATAATATGAGTTATACCTTAGTAATTTTGTAGATTTAAGTATAAAGGCTTGAGTAAGGAAATAAAACGATTGAATCAAAATAAAAACCTAACAATATCTTGGAACATCAAAATTGCCGCTTTACTTTGAAATAGTTACATTTTGGGTTAATCTCATATAGTTTTCTATACAACGACAATGTACTTTCTCTCTTCACTTATAACATGCGATTTTATTTGTAACATAATATTGTTAAGTAAGACTGTTGCATTGCTTTTATTTGGTAATAATTCCCATAGAGAAAATGAATACATTCTTTACTCTGTGACAATTCCAGCGATTATTCTAAAACAAAAACAATTTTATGTAGAAAACGTATTTTCCGATAAACGTCAATATCAATTAATAAGACTGGCGAAAATAAAAATAAGAAAAAACACTTTTCATCGAAATTTATCTCTTTTAAAAAATATCTAGAAACTTTTTCAAAAGTTCATTTTGGGTGCATTTTGTTCCTTAGTGCTTGGCGATTACGCTGATATCAAAAATTAGCCTTTTAATGCATTCGAGCTCAAATTATAAGCGGTCAAAAATAGGCCTATTCTCCTTAACATTAATGACTAGAGCTAGCTGTTAGCATCTCTCAAGCTAATTTCTGACGCTCTTATTCTTGACTAGAACCACATCGTCTAATTACTATATATAAACGTATAAACTACATACGGCAGACAGACAATCAAATTAATATCGATCTCGATGAAGATATTTCATTATAACAATTTGTCGTCTATGACCATAATAGACGGTTGTATTAGAAAAAGATCAATAACATTTATCTTATTTATAGGACTACTCCTAGGCAGTATCCGACTTGCTACACTTATATATACATATATATGGAAATATTATATCAGACACAAGTTAACTGTCTATATCGTACACAAGTGTCATTTTAAAAGAATACTTAAATGCAGATAAACATATAGAAAGGAGTGTGTATAACAATAACCACTTATAATTTGAGATTAAAAATATTTTAAATGTAATTTTTTCAAATATAAAATAAGACAGTTTTAGATAGATTCTTTAATTTTAAATAAGTTGAAACAATATCGAAAAATTTAACAAATCAAACGAATTTAAAATGAAGTAAAGAATTAACACTTCCTCTCAATCTTATATCAAACTTTGTCGATTTGAGACAGTTCCATTGCTAAATTTTAGAAGGAAAGTTATACTCAAGAATATTTCGTACTCGTTTGTCTTAATATTACTTATTATCGAATTTTGAAAAGTCAACTATATATGCATCTTATAATTCTATATTTTTGAATATTTTAATGAAAACATCAATTAAATCAATTCCGTTCTATATTACTTGTAATGCAGAACGGTCTATATTACCAACAGTATAAATCAATTAAACCGTAAACAGATTATAACAATACATTGTTTATCGAGACATATTAATTGTAACGGTACAATTGTTGAATGTAAACCCAGAGTCAA
>JAYRBW010069728.1:0-27037 GCA_036023295.1 Invenusta paracnida | reverse complement strand
ATTTAAAATAAAAAGTATTTAACATGATTATTTCATGCGATGATTGCCAGCCTGTTACTCAAAATCACCTATTTACTAAGATTTACGTCCCAGTATTATAGTAGTCCCTGTGTCAATGTAACTAACCAGTAACAACGACATATTATGCTCATAATATGTGGTAGAATAGGGTACCAGAATAAAAACATCACCTCATGATGGAACAAGAAAGCGAATACATTTTGTCAAAATATTATCAGAAGAAACTTAAGTTCTACAACATCCAAGTAAGATATACACTCAAAAATATCTTCACCAATATCAATAAGTCTCAACTCATTTTCCTCAGAACAAATTAGAGAGTTAAGATCAAAGATTTCACACAAAATATCGAATGCAGAAATATCCACAAAAATTTGGCCTTCCAAAGACAAGAAAGTCATCAATTTACCATACTTAATTACAAATTGATAAATATATTTAACAATGTAACTGACAGAAGATTTCTTTTTAGGGTATTATAATGAATGAAAAAGAAATAATGAAATAATAGCAAACGGGTATTACATGAAACTGGAGAAGGTAAATTTTCAATACATTTCACTTGATCTAAAATATGGGAAGCTACAGTATATTGCAGAATTAATGTAACATAAGATAACGATTTTAACAAAGCAAATTTATCAAATATTTGTAGCAAGTGTGCAAGTGTGCTCTTCATGTATGTTTTCATTACATGATTGTTTGATTCAAAATTGAACATGGAACAGCCACTAACAGGTCCAACACTTGAGCAGGAATGTGAGTCAGTAAATGTAAATCAATATTTTGAAAAGTATCTGGGTACAATTTAGAAACAAAACATTAAAAAGAAAAGTAATATCGATATTTTCTCTTGGCGTGGAAAAGTTTAACAAATGATAAGATACTGAAAATGAAATTAAATGAAAGCAGTATTTTGGGGGTAAATGAAATGCAAAAACAGGAACCTCAAAGTGTAAAATAAAGGCTTTAAAATAACTAAGTTCAGATATCGAGGGAAGTTTTGATACATTATGGGACAACCTGATAGATTGAATTTGTGACTTAAAGTGTGTAAACAAATGCGATTGATCAAAAAGAAATTCTGTATGTTTTCACTGAGTATCGAAAAATGATGTCAATAGCATACAAATAATATTTTCCTAAAGTAAATGTATTCCATCTACCAATATATAGTCTGGAATAACAAGATAATTTGAGTGAATATAATCACCTTTTACACAAAAATTAACATTTTAATTTTGGATGTGACTCTAACACGACGCTTGAACTGTTTTTTGTTATACTAATGGATAAACACCATGAGGTGGGTGTCTGGGTAAATCCCTTGCCAGATGACACACGCTTTTCAGGATGATCGCAATACAAACAACCAAAAAATCCGTTAAATTGTACGATATTTAAAAAACTTGCTTGTGCCGGCAAATCAAAGATTGCAGAATGTATGTAAGTGCATATACTTAATTGTATGTAATAGCGCCGCTGACATTGCTGTGGCAATATGAGGCGCTCTACAAATATATACTTATTATTATTATTATATGATATTTATTATTCAGTAGGTGTTTATGTACAAATTAAATACAATAACTATTTTAGTTTGATAAAGGATTTATGAAAAACATTCTGTATGGATGCTTTCTTGCAAAAATGTCTATAATTGTATCTGTATTAATTAGGTACAATATCTTTGTGAATGTACATTAATACTAAAGCATCAAAACCATCTTCTTCCATTGTGTTAAGGAGCAAATTAGCACGTTCAACCTCAGCAGATGTTATTGAAGTCAGCAGAAGCAAATTGAGTAGTTTAATAATATTCGGAAACATGGAAGGACAGAATCTTAAGAGGGTTGATGTAAAATTATCCGGTTTTGCCTCATCATTTTACCACAACTTTTGCTGAAAAGAACCGGGATGAGAAAGATCGTCTGCATAATATTTATAGCTTGTACTGCTTTTGTACATTGCCCAATAAATCGTGCATCGAATTCTTAGAATAATGAATCTAGAAATGGAAATACTATAGCCCGCCTGAAATACTATTCCCCGGGGTGTTGTATCTGTTGGTTTGTTTACCACATCGTCTAGGGGGTTCAAAGCTCGAAGTGCCAGCCATTTCCGCCACAGCCTTCATTTTATTGAACAACCAGTGAGCTCCTTAGTACTATTTTTTATTCCAACCAAAAAATATTGCACATTCTTCACTAAATCAAATGCTTGGAAAACATCTATCACGGATCCTTGAAGTTTTGTACTTAAACCTCTTATATACAAAAAATATATAATACTGATCGAAATGAAGTAATAAATGTTGAGTCGGCTATCCGCTTTAGTAGGCCAAATGCTTCCTCGCTTGTTTTACTACCCCAACCTGATTCAGAGATCCAGATATCTTCAAGACACACTAAAAGAGGCTATAAGTCTTCAAAATCTTGTAAAGTAGAATGTTTCTTTGTCCACCATGTCAAACAAAATATCTTAAATTTGAGTTTTGTAATTTGGGAATCAGCTGATCTTACTTTATTAATGTCTTCAATGACAAGCTCTAGACGACAACTTCGCTTGAGTGAATATTTAAAGAATATTCCCAGCTGCTTCAGACTGTCCAGCATTAAGTGAACTTCTTTCACTTGGCAACACTTACAAAGGGTAAGATTTAAATAGTTCTTATAATCGCTTATTTAATTTAAATATCGATGGACATTAAGTGTTTAATCACTATTATTTACAAACAGTTACTTGAAAAGGGGTACACTACTATATATAAAAAGGGCAGTCACAAAACTATTTAGGGGGGCCCGGCCCTTTCCCCCTAAATCCACGCCTGTACCTATTATAAAATTCACATGGAATAACAGTAGAAATTCATGCATATATTTACAAATTTATAAATGTGTGTGTACTTCTAGCAATCCATAAATATGCTTATAATACTTGTATATATTTATGTAAACAGATGCTTCCAATAAAGAACATATTATCTCTCTTTTGATAATGTGACACTTCACTTATAGATCATTTATCTTAGGCAAAAAGGCCTCTCCGAGCAATAAATAAACTTGGGCCTGATATATTTTTAGCGAAAGGACGACGCTCTTAAACGGTGGACACTGCGTACAATGTTTAAGGTTCGTTGGGTTTCTTAGTGATACAGTAAATTATATCAATCTCAACGACATTCCTCCCTGATGTTCAATAGACATTTGTTGAACAATGTTTTTAGTTGTTGATAAGGATGACCGAAATCGCTATTTAGAGAACTATACAGAGAACGTAATCACAATAAAAGAACAAGAACAGTAGAAATTGCGCACGGACTTGTAAATAAAAATAGAGCAACTGTGGTGTTAGCCGTTTGTTTAATATTAATTATACCAATAAGGCAAAATGAGAAAAACGGTGACAACAGTATAAGTTGTTAGCGCCAGTGAGTTGTTGAGACTATAGGTGGCAGAGCCCACTGTGGTGTAATTGCCACAACCAGGCTTGTCATAACAAACTGCTGAGCAATTTAGTGTTGGTATTAGTTGTTGTGGTGGTTGTTGTTGCCAACTTTGGTTATTTTTTTGCACTGGATACAATTTAGAAACAATTAATGTCTAATGGACTAATCTAAGAAGAACCTATTGACAGTTTGATGAAGCCTACAACTGTAGAATAAACGCTTTAGTAATAATTGAATGATTTTTTGCTTGATTATAAATCTGGAGTTTTCTTTGGGTTTTCTTCGTTCATGCTTGACAATCGCACCTTATACTATATTATACTCTTAGTGGAACAATAAGACGCTGAGTTCATTATATCGTTCCTACTCATTCAATATTTCGTCCATTTTCTCCCACAAGCAGGTTTATGAGTGCATTTTTGGATTTATATATTGCAAACAGTGAAAAACTATGCAGGTAGAAAATGAGTGCATCTATTAATGTTAAGTTGTTAAAAAGATGTAAAATATATTTTAGTTTAATAATTTAAAATGAACAAAATCATTTGCGATACATAAATTTGAATTGTACATAAACTTCAACTTAAGCTTATATATATAACAAAAAATCTACACTAAAAATGAAACTTTCTCGAAAAAATAATTGTACTTTAGATAGACATTATCAAAAACTATAATAAAAACACATTCTGCCTTATACTAAAATGGTTAGCAATTCTGAAGTTAAAAAATATATATGTTATTGGATATATGCCATTCTCGCGGAATTATGTCTGCTACACTAAACATGTTGCATAGTACCGTCGATATTCTTAGAAGCATGTCCAACACAGCCCCCCAAGCTACTATAGAGTACTATTTGCGTGTTCGACTTCACCACTGGTGCAAGCTTTGAAACCGAGAGGGTAGACAATGTCTCATACAGACAAACGCAGTCTTGCCAAAAAGATGAACAAATTGTCTGGTAAAAAATGTTTAGCATGAACTACATTGCAAAAGATATCTGTTTATTTGACACGAATTTATTCTGTATTTTCTATGCATTTTTGATGTCGTCTACTGAGTTATTTTCGATAAAAAATATAGGTACAGCGAATTGTACATTAGCAACATGCTTTTTATAAAAATAATGTCAATATCATGTTTTCAATAGCAAAAAAATTATTGTTGACATTAAAGTACATTAGCACCATATATTATTAATAATTTTTGCAAGAAATGTAACAAAAAACGTAGGTATAGTAATTTTACTATATTTTAATAGTTAATATAAATATTTGCAAATATAGGTACTTATTATTTATAAAATATTATTACTGTTAATATTATATAATATAATTGATTAATGTAATATAGTCATGTCTTAATTGTTCGAAAATTAATTAGAACCCAATTAACTATTTGTTACTGCACTATTTATTACAATATTAATAATCATCTCAGCTGCTTGAGGTAAGCAGATCGATACAGAATTGTCTCTGACTAAAAAACGGTTGACTGCTATTCACTAACATTGTACGTATTGAGAGTGACAGGGGGGTTAGACGGGATGGATTTACCCACGCCCTGCCCTGAAAGATAGGAGAGGTAATAATCGCGAAATTTAAATATGGTGGTAACCTTCAATTACGATAAAAATATAAACTTATGCCGGAAATTAATTGGGTATAACTGATACAGAATATGTATTCTGGTGATAATTTAGTAACTAAATGGTAAATTTACTCAATAACATGTCACGATTGGCAAGGTTGAATTTACCAAAAATGTATTTGAAATGACAGTTAGCAACGTGATGGAGGTAATGGTGGTGGTACATTAATCCCTCCAAATACTATTAAACCTAAATTGAAATATGATGTTGTATTTCTTATAATAATACTATCATAACTTTCCCGCACACTTACCATCAACCAGATCCTCGTCCGCTCCACTACTACTCGTAGTTCGGCTTCGATTTGTGCTCCTACGACTCCGTCGACCGCCCCACGTAGATGAGCTGTGTCGATCGTGAGACTTTTGGAATATAGACGTCGCTGTCGCCGCTACAGACACCCCTCCAGTGGAAGAATTCAATGTATCAGCGAACAACCCTCTATCATCGTCATCGGCGTCGACGTACTCTCCCACGGTTATCGTGGAAGTCTCATCCATTTCAAGTTGATCATCTTCCAGTAGGGAGGTTGTTATAGTAGATTCTTCCACAATTGATGGCGTGAAATAGTCTAGAACACTGCCCTGATCACCCTCGATGGGGTTCTGTTTCTTGTTTTCCTTGTTGTTGGTCTCTCGGAAGAAGTGCCAGGGGAGGGTGGCAAGACGGTATGGTGGTTGAGGAGACTCCTGACGATGCTCGGAGGTATAGTCTTGTGGGGTGTATGCTGGGGGAGGCTGATCTGGGGGCAGAGACTGTCGTTGATGGGATTTTCTACATCAGCGGGAAGGATTCAAAGGAGAGGGTGCAAGAATGTTAGCGTAACATAAAACACAAAAATATAATTTTCTCGTCTTTCTACAAATTGATAATTCACTAGATGAATCTGATAAATATAATTATTTTAGATATCATGTCATTGATGTAGAGCTATATCTATATCTATATATATATATAGGACTTAGACGTTTTGAATTTTTCAACAATGAAAAACAGAGCAATATCAGCGGATGTAAAGATATACCATAGTTACTTTCTAACAATACTTAATCACAAGAAAATTAATACAAATATAGCTAAAATTTATTTAAATTCCTAACGTATTGAAAACCTTTAGTTGATAGTTTTATTTTGTTTAGATTGTTTGGAGACTAATTGCAAGTTCATATGAAGTTCAAATTTCGAAGTTTAATTGATCAATTTTAAGCTAAATGGTTTAAAATGATTTACATTGAAAGTAATTTTGCTTGAGTGTTGATTATGTTTTCCTATCACACATTTTTACTGAAGCAACCAACAATATTTCCAAAACAACGGAAAATAACTTTAAGTGTTATGGTTCATAGTCTAAAACAACAATATGGATTTCGAATTTGAATAGCCCCAGAATCTTAATCAGAAAATTATATTGATATTTCTCACTGCTTAAAAAAAATAGTTCACTTTACATTGCAGTTGACCAAAATGCTTCTTAGGTTTATAGAGAGTTGAAGACTATTTTATTGATCCTTATGGAGTATTTGTATTATATGTATATAGGTGCACATAAAGTAAATAAATGTTATGCCAAAAGAAAAAGAACGGTTATCAAACTGCGAGCAAGAAATTATCACTAAGAATATAAGGGATGTAGCTAAGTATAAGATGACACATGATTTTCCTTAGTAAACACAAGAAGAATGTTTGTAGAAAACGGAGAGGTGGAGGTAAATAATACATTGATGATTGAAATGGAACCGCTCTTTATAGAGCTAACCGAAATATGTCAAAGATTATTTAGATGTGTTCGGCTTAACAAACAAATAAACAAGTATCCCGAGAAATATAATTAAAACTGAATTGCGGAGCAGGAAATATACTGAATTCATTTGTTGTTTTCAAGACAAGGGGCGGGCGGAGGTTTGAATGCTTTCGGAAATAAAGAAATTGCAGGAAAATAAATAGAAGAATACCAGTGCTCTATATCTAATGTGATATATGAGACCTAGGTATGATATAATAGTATGTGTATGTCTCATGTCGCAAACAGCTCTTTGTAAATATTTTTTCAAGGTGTACTAATTTCTTCCTCGGCTTCCAATAATGAAGAAGTGTTCAATATTGTATATATATATATATAGATATAATAATTTTCATTACACATATCGTATCATATGATATTTACTTAAGAGTGTACATATACCTCGATAAATAGTATGCTCTGAATTGCAGCATTTTTCACTTGCGTACTTTGAACTATTTGGGTGTTTGTAGTTCACACGAAATATTAGATATTCTGTGGAGTTGAGTAATGCCACAAATTAAATATATATATACACATTACGTTTAGATTACTATATTACTTATTACACTATGGGTATGAGTATGAGTATTTTACATAACGCGATAGTAATCACGTTTTATGAAAAGCATACGACTGATAGTTCATCTGATCACAAGATGAGCGCATACACATTTAATGTATAGGTAATCCAACTTCAAAGGCTTTGGAAAATACCCACCAAAACTATAAATGTATATAATTAAAAGTATGCGATATTATGCTGTTCATATCAGGATCACTATAGTAAGTATTTCGTAGTATACTTATTAGATCTCAGATAAAATCATGTGACACTATTAGATAGATAAAAACAAACAAAATTGCAGATGCTTTTAAGATCATTTGAGGTAAAGTTTGTTATGATTCAATTATATTTTGTATGACTACACACGAGTTATCCGCTCATATTAGACGCATTTAGAGAATCCATAAAAGATGATAAATCTTTAAAATTCTATAATATATATTTCAAAGTGTATCAAATAAAGAACTCGTGACTTGCTGAGTTAAAAGTTCCATGTTACATATATAGAATAGACAATAAATTATATCAGATGACATAAACACAGTCTGCAGTAATATATCACAGAGTATATATCGCAGGGTATATCACAGAGAAACATTATATTTATTTTAATATGACAAAGGCGTTACTTATACGTAGCATATATGACTTCAGATATACTTTAAAAAATACATGGTCAGTTAACAAATTTCATCGAAACTCGAGACACCTAATGTCATTCTAAAATACACATATAAACAAACTTGTGTCCCTATAGTGAAACTTTATACATGCGCCAATACTGAAATACTACACTCTTTCTTTATTCTAATTAATAAAGACGTCCATGTAGTTTAGTATAAAAGGAGAAAAAGTATATAATTTTTGTCGGAGACATTGGACAATGTTACAAACAATCTGTGACTATGTACGTATTGTAATTAAATATTGAAAGCCCACTTGCCTACGTAGGCGATATTATTTTGAGATAAAAACAAGTGTTTACTTATATAATGCGCTTGCACAATGAAGTATATGAAGTAATTTATTTATCTGAAACTTTTATAATTAAAAAAATTAGCTCAATCAATTATATCAATGCATAATAATAAAAAAGTATATTCTCTAGCAATATATACCTAAAGCATATATACATATACCAAAGTAAATAAAATATATGTATGGTATTGTTAATTGAGCAGAATTGTATATTTATAAAAACGTTGATTGATAATACCTGGAATAAACATAGTTGAGCGCAGTAACAGGTACAACTTTTTTATGAATTAGGTATATATATACATATTCCAACGTGCGATTATAAAATAATAAATTTTAATTCTATTCATCATAATTTTCAAATGTATCTTTTTTAATTTTAACAAGTCAATGTTTTAATTTAGCTTTTTAATATAGATATTATTTACAATATTTTTTTAGTCATTATTATTTCCTCTTAATTAAGAAAACATCCGATAACATTGATAAATTCAATAAGAACAAATTAAAAAAAAACTCCATCGCCATAAGTTACTATTAAAAAATGCACAATGTTATTTTTAGTTGTAAATATAATTTTTAGAATTACTTTAAACAATTTTAAAATTGCGAAATGTTTTGATCTTACAACCAATGGTAATAATTTATTTAATTTACTACACATTTTATCATATTAAAAACTGCAAAACTTCCTAAACACGAATTAATACATTATAATCGCTATCATTTTACTAAAAAATTACAACTTATTTGAACAATGAGACCATAACAAACCTGTTGTTTCCCAGTGGCGGTGGACAGAGCACAATAGGAGTCTCCTGGACAGTGTCCAGTCTTACAACCACCGGTACAACATCGCCAATTGTTGACTGCTGGTACTGGGGTGGCGGGGCCGGATGTTGATTGGTATAGTAGCTGCCCCCGCCTGGTGATGCAGCCGGTGCCGTCATCGTTGTATGGTAGGGGCTCATACTCTCAAAAGTGCTCGCAGTCGAGGTCGATGAGAACGAAGAGGAGTTGAAGACAGACGAGGAGGAGCGGTCGCTTGCGTTCTGGTGGTCCAGGAGACCAGCAATCGCTGCAGACTGGAGGAGATCGCCGCTTGGGTAGCCGTGAGGCGGTGGTGTGTTGTGGGCAGAGAGCGGCGAGGGGAGGTTTGTGGAGAAAAAGTGTTGGAGATGGTCCAACTGGGCGGAGAGACGTTGGAGACTGGCGTCCTCTTCCATGGTGTTTGAGTTGGTGGTTGAAGTGGCTGCTGTTGAGGCTAGAGAGAGCTGGATTTGGTCCTGGAGGGTGTGATTAAAATACAGAAACACAGTTTTTATGAAGGAGAATTCCGGAGAACTTTAGAACGAGATCTTTGAACGAATCGTTGTATCAATGAGCTGTTATTATAAATTACATGACATTTCAAAATTACAAAAATTGGGTCAATTCTATAATTGTAAAATAATCTCAATTTTTCAATGCAACAAAATCTCGGCATTGAAATTTATATCTGACTATCAACAATTTTCAAATATAATTATAGCTACAGTATATGGCTTAATATAACAACTAAAGTCAGATACCAACTAACCTGATTGTCCGAAGAGCTGCTGCAAGTCCATTCATTTCCAGAATCTATACGCCTCATACCGCCAGAATCTACAAAGTCCACACCCTCATCACCGATGTCTCCATGATCAATGACGTCGCATGTCGCCCCTTCTGGATGGTCGTCAGCTACATCCGGTTCGAATGTCCAGTCGTCAAAATCTCGTTGGTCTAGAGGTAGCATAGCAGCATGACTGTGCCGGTTTTTGCATTTGGTTTCGTGATTATAGTCATTGCCAAGACTGATGTCGGTCTCGCTTAGGGATCTGATCAACCAGAAAAAAAGTAAGTTTAAATATGTTTCACGTGACGTTGCAAAATACTATTTAACATAGAATGCATAAGTACATAGAGACGAAACAGCGCGCCTAACGCAAAAACAACAATCAACATTTTTCTGCTGAAACATTATTCAATATAAATTTAAAATTTTTTTAACCATTTATAATTCAATATTGTTACTATTATTTTTTAAATATATATATTATCTTTAATCTCCTTAATGATTACGGAGTTAAGGAAATCTCATTTATCGAAATGATTAAAAATTATGTTGAAATAATATATTGTACTAATCATGTCACATTTTATTATTATTGGAAAGAAACTTACTTAAAATCCCACGAAACAATTGTCTGAATACTAATTGGTGAGAATTACAACGTGTTTTAGACACGTTTACTTCAGTTCTTTATAGTCATGCCTATTTCACGGGAAATCCTGACATTTTGCTTAATACAAAGATACGAAACAACGCTTTTTCTTCTTTACTCAAGCATATAATCACGCGCGTCAGTTAACGCTTAATCCGTCTAGCGGAAGTTAACAACCATATTTTCGCACCAGACTTGCGTATAAGTTGTGCACATCTTACACTGCTGTATACACGATTGCATTAAATTACTATGTATTATGTGAATGTGCCTAATCATATTATATTTATGAGAAAAACGGATACAGATAGGCGGAGTTGAGTTGTACACCAATTACAGTCATAGCCTGTGGCTATACGAATGTGAACGTGTTATTTGCGTGGCATATGGAACAGTCTGTGAAACCTGTTGAAATTGAGCTGGATGTCCTATAAAAAACGTGGGTATTTACTGCACAATTTATTATTATTATAACTATTACGAGACACGCAATGCAATAAATTTTATACATTCTGACACATTAGTATAGCCTGAAAAGGAGCTTCCTTAAAAATATATGTAGTATTATTATATGTATAATAAAACTATTAAAAATGAAATGGTAGACTTTAAGATAAAAAATGGAATAATAAAGTTATGCAACTAATTTACTAATAATACAAAAACACAAATATTAAAAGATTTAAAAAATAACAAAAATGATAAATTTTGATTTTGGTTAAGTCAGTGAGAACCATATTAAAGAAACACCAAAGAGAAAAATACATAAAGTAAAGTGGAATACATCTATACATGATATAATAATACAGATAACGCAAATTTTTCAAAAAGTACATAAATGTCTGATTTTCGTGGACTCCTAAAATTTAGAGGAATTCTACAATTTTCTGTAAATATTGTAAAACTTAAAATTTTGTCACCCAAAACAAGATTTAGTCAGAAATAAATTAATATGACAACAAATGATGACAGTTCTCCCCAGTGGATAAGGAAGTACAGTATTCGTGACTCACGTAGGTGTGAAATGAAGAGTCTTGGTGTACATTGACTCGGGTTTTTGCGAAGTCCCCAGCGTATTTCCAGTGAGCATGTTGGGTGAATGCCCTGACTGTGGTCCAACTATAGTGGGGTCCCTGCCTAGGATGCTGTCACGTGCGGGGGGCATCTGTAAGTTCGGGGGAGGGATTACTCTCTTTAATATAAAAATTGACAAAAACTAAAAGTAAATAACTAATTCCAATATCTATATATATACAATGATTCAAGTTGAATGTGTCGTCGAAGTGGATGTCTATGTAGTAGAGTTATAAGTAGTTATAGATGAATGCCAATTAATACAATTTTTCGCAAAATAGCTAGAAAATATATTTTATTTGATGGTACCTATAATAACTAATTAAAAATCGAACATAGACTTATTCAAGGATAAATCAGAGATAGTTTTAGATGTAATTATCAAATATTCTGCTAAAAACTGTTTTTTCAGATTTTGTCGAGTCGCATTGAATTCAACAATCACAATCTTTAAAATCGGTGAAGAAGTACTTCGCCAAACTGAATGATTGGTCGTGTATATATTGAGGGTAGCTAAATAGCCTGTGATACACGGCAGTATGTGAATTATAAAACGCAGTCGGTATATCTGAAGAGATGAGTAGCAGGTTGATAAGACTGAGCAGATGACAGGGTAACCACTGAAGTACTTGACCACAAAGAGCTCGAGTACACCAGAAAGAGTGCATTATTCACCCTAAGAAGACACGACTAACTATATAGGATGCTCCACATTGAACAAAAGTAAACTTGGCATAGCCCATGGACATCTATATATGATAAATAGATGTTCATGCATAGCCCCACAGCCGCATATTAGATGCTAGGGTGACTTAAACTGGTTCACTTTTGGCTATACTGAAACTTGTGCCATGACAGTCAGTGGTTGAGATTTGTGGTGAGACAGTGGCCGAAAGGCCTTCTGTATAGTCAAAATGGACTGTTTCCATTACATCTCATAATACATATATGGAGTAGCAGTTTAAGATAAAACAGAAAGAAAAACAACACCCTCTGAGCAGTTAGATTTCGATGTAATCCTAGTATTAGTATTCACTGTTCCAAGCAATTTACTGCAACCCGCTCTGTACTAATCACGCTGTCATCGCCACTGCTTTGACAGCTGTGCATCCCGTGACACAAAAAAAACAATGTGGGTGTCGAAGATGCCAGCAATACTCAGTAAGCAGCCTCACTTGTTCAGTCTGTTCAGCTATATAGGTAACTAATCGACAAAACTTGATGTGCTTAATAGAAACTGTCAGCTAATTGATTTGTATTAAATAAGCCACAATCATATGTAGTAAAGTACACATATAAAATTGTCGGAAATATAATATTTCCTTTAAAATTCTATTATCCTGTTATACCCACACCTACATAATTAAAATCGAATTAGCATCAAAGTATTGGAAATATATATATAACCATTAGTCATTTATGGATGATGACATCTACATGATATCTATACAAATCAGCATAAGTATATTGTACTATATACAGAAAATCAGTGAAATCAATAATATATAATTAGTAAAGTTGATAATGTTATAATTCAAAATATCTCCATGAAATCTCTTTAATAACACTAGTTGAGCGTTATTATTAAGCCATATAGTAATTTAATTAGATTAAAATAGCTTCATTTTGCATTTTAACATTTTTCAAATATTATTTTAAATTAGTTTAAATGCTAAAATAATTCTTTATGAAAGAGTTTAAAAGTGAATGATAATTTCATTACAAGTTGCACGTATTATATACTATTCTAATAAGTAAAAATACGCATTATTAAAAAAAACTCATTAATTTAATATTGCTAACCTGGAAAAGTAGCTTACTTTATAATGTCAGTTCACTATGAAAAAGTTTGCATAATATATCATAAATTGTTGACCAGAAAATAGGTCAACTAGTTATTACAAAGACACATGACTGAAAAACCTTATATTATATAATATTGCGGAATAGGGTGCTTATATAATTGTACTTAACTCAATAATTACTATAATAATACACAAAACATGTATATAAAACTCGAAATATGTGCAATATACGATCTTCCGTTTTAGTGTAACATAACGGTAAAAACTGCTTAGTGCAATGCGAATATACTACACAATATTATACCTGTCTTTCGTTTGAGCTACGCTGAGCACAACACTGCAAATGAATCGACCGAATAACAACAACAAAAACTTGGCACTAAGTATAAAATTCGAATCAACTCGAATTTCACCGCTTCTTAAGCGGGGCTGGAGTCACCCTCTCTCCAAGAGTTAGTAAAATAAGTTCGGAAATGTTTATTTGCCGCAATAAAGGTACTGCTCAGTAGGTGCCGATACTGCATCTAACTGTTGCGCTGGTGGTATATAGGGGTACTACACCAACCTAATGTGTGTACAATTTAGTTAAAGAAGGCGGGTGCAGGACAGCGAATTTACCGAAATTTTGAGACCAGTCAGAAAGTCAGAGGCGCACTATTTTCAGTTAAAAGTTATTTCATTTTATATACAGCCCCTTATTGCGCATAAAGAACAAACAAGTTTGTCTCTGCGTGTATGTATCGCCTAAATGATTACAAACGAGGTACTATAGCTATAGACACTGAGGGGCGGTCGTATCGCAAATTGGGAGCAGACATCGAAGCCAACAACTTGTGTAGAAATCGTAGCCAGCGGCCTAAGAATAATAATTACCAAAGTAGAACAGTTAAGTTTAGTGTAATATTGTATTATAGGCATGATTTTATCTACATGCTCTAAATATAAGTTAGAACACTAGTCAGGACAGCCACCTTTGACCTAAATATGTATAATACAAAATACACCCCGAGCATATAGGGAACGTATTGCTTGCTTCTGGATATTGTATGCAAGTTTATATTTGGCAGAAACACATTCCTTTATAATATTGACGCACATGACATGTGCTTTTCTAAACTGTATTTTTAACCGAAAGCATCACCTCTTATTTTTACAATAATAAATATGTAGTTATATGTAACTGTAGAGTATACTAATGTCTCGATTTTAAATATAGTATGGTAGTTGATAGTTTATAAATAGGCAAAAACTTTAATATGAGCCAAGCAATGAGCCATTATTAGTGTGTGACAATTATAAACTTATTATAAGGCACATCACGAGGTGGACACTAAAAATTATATGAATAAAAATAAGTCAAAATAAATAAACAGTCATTCAGTGTTCTGAAATAACAAATGTTCGATATAAATATTACTTAACTTATAGTACACTACTTTAGTATAGATACAATTATAATAAATTGGCGAGACACTCGAATACAAATAATTATGCAACTTAAATGCATTTCTTTTGCTTTGTTCAGGTATGTACGAGTATAGTGCAGTAAATAATAGAAAAGTGAACCATTATTTGAGTGGAAACAATCGGAAATGTATTTTTTCTTTAAGTTTCATGTCTTACTGCTTTTGGATAAGAAAGTCGACGGAAAAGTTGTAAAAAATTGAAAAATATTCGGCAATAACCACAACACAAATTAATTTAATACATCATTAATGTTAAAATTCCAATTTCATCTGTGATCATAAAGAAAACATAACACTATACATTAATTCTGGAGCCTATTTTTTCCGAGTGTATACGTATTCAAATAGATAATATATTAATAAAGTGGTCTAACATGAAACATATATCACTAATTCACATGAACAAATTTAGAACAAATTTCAGCTGAAGAGTAAAACAATTTAGACCACCCAGTTTTTCATTATATATTACTACTAATGGACTGATAATAATACTGCTTTACTGAAATGGTATATTATATTGCAGGGCTTATTAATGCTATTACAGCATTTCAATGAAAAACTATAAAATATTTTGTCTGGAGACATATTAGAAATAATTTCAGCACTTAACATGAACTATAACATACCCATACACAGTAAATGAGAGCAAAGAATGTTCGTTAGGCATATACATACATATAATCTCAATACTGGCGCAAAATATGCTCATAAGTGGATGGATATTTTATAGTGCATAAAGTGCCTACTAGTATTGCAAGAAGCTGTATAGAAGACTATACTAACATTATACATTGGGTATATTAAGTAAGTGGTAGAATTGCATAGGGGCATGTTATGTGGCATAGCTATAATAGGCGCGAGTATGTAAAACTTAACAATTTTACATAAATATACTATAAACAGGATACTTTATTCTACCTAATACATTTAACATAATATTGCCTAGATGTTAATATTTATAGTCTTCAAAACTAAGACACCTACATACAACAAATTTGATACAAATCTTAAGTAGAAAAATAGTATTCTTGTTACAATAAAAACAAAATTTCTCGTTAAAAAAAATACATGGGTCCGGATTTTTTTATACATTTTTATTGCGGAATTTTCTTACATTGTGAAGAAATCTTAATAAAATATGTTAACAAGTCATAATAATATATTAAAATGGTATAATTGAGTGCTAAAAAAAACAGGACAAACAATGTTAAAGATTTGAATACATATTAGAGCAATTAAACGTTCTATAATGATTAAGACTCACCAAAGAATGGTTATCGCTGTTGACTGTGAGATCGAAGCTTTTTCCATTGACCGGTTGTCGGGTGTAAACAATGATATCGTCTGATTCCCTCTCTGGATGATACGTTGATTGAGATCTTTTTATGGGAGCAATATGATACAGAAATTGGATATAATAATATCCTTGCTCTATAGGTTGTTGCTAAATCAATTAATATAGTATAGGCTGTGTTTTTTTGTGAGAAACCTAACCATTAATATTATTATTCATACCAATATTTTAAACACGAGATTATTATAATAGAAATAACTAGAATCAAATATTTGACAAAAATTTGAAATATAAATACATTTATTTGACATTCTAAGGGCCTGATATTATAATCCGATAAAATATTTTTAGTGGAATATTTGGAACAAAAAAGTAATATAATTAATTCAAGCTGCGCAAATTCCTTTTTAGACATTTTATCATTCCCTTTTTGAGATTTTACAGCTTTTGTGTGAAAATTATCCGACTCGTCTCTATAATTACTTATATTTCTTTACACAACAGTTGATAAAGTGTAATCGTATTAGTATCTATCTCACTTTTCTGGTAAATACGTGCGATAACGAACCGCTCCAGCACCAGAAGAGTTTGAGGCATGTCTCAGCACCGGAGAGTAGGGTGGTGGCTCACCCGCTCCAACGATATCGATCGGGGCTGTCGCCGTAGAGTTAGGGCGTTCTGGGTTCCAGGATAGGGCTTCGTAGGCGGGTGATGGCGATCGATTGTCAGGGGCGATGACGTCAGCAAGTGAGAAGGACGGGAGGGTCGGTGCGAGGGAGTAGGCGGAAGTGGGCGTGGGCGAGGGGACATGAAAGGACGGAAAGTGTTGAGGTGGAGAGGAGGTGGCAGAAAAGGAGGTTCTGTTGGGAGAGGCTTGATGATAGAAGTGGTGTTGGTGGTGACTGTCTGCTACGGTGGCCTGGAATAATTGGTAAAAAAATCAGAAATTATAAAAGTTAAATAAATGCAAATATAATTTTGAAGTTAACTAGATTTAATGATGTGAAGTTATTAATCACATTCTAGATGCTTTAATAATTCTTAAAAAACATTGGCTGTTTTTCTATAGTGTGATTCGTTAAAAAAGTTTATAGTAACATTAGGAAGATACTTCTATGTAATAAAGTAATGTGAAAAGGAATTATATACTTATCTACACATATGCAACAACGAAAAATTGTATTTATAAAGTTATTATAGTTTAAAAAAATCAAACATTAGCAAAAAGTCTTGATTCAGACGTTGTAAAAATAATATTACTCAATTACAAACATATATCTTAGTTTTATTTGCCATTTTTATTAAATGAAGGATAAAAATCGTTAAAAAATCTTTAAAAATAATAAATATAAATAAAGATTGTTAAATTTTATACAATTAAAAGTTTAAAAAATCCTATCAAGAATGATGTCTAATATAAAGTTGTAAAATTGGAGAAGATAACTAATCTGAGCAGATGTCACTCACACTGCTCTGACGAATGAAAGCATATGCGGGTCGGCTGCTATAGTAGTAGTAGGAGGGGTCCATTCGCCTCTCACTTTGCTTTCTTGGCTGTCGATATTGACTCTCTTCTTCTGTCAGTTGAGAAAGACGGTTCGTCGCCCTATCAACTGCACCAACGCCACTTTGGCTGTGTCCAAGAGTCCCTCCTGACATCGTGTGTCGTCGCCTAGCAGCGCCGTCACCATTGGCAGGTGGAGTCTGCTGCCTCAAATGCTGCTGCAAGTTGGGATCTTCTTCGCTGCTACTACCGCTCGATGTACTACTGCCGCCAACGCCGTTGCTAACAATACCTGGCAACGTTTCTATGGGCCTATCAACGACGGGAGAGCTCGAGTAGCAACTGTTTCTAGGTGGTGAGGAGAGGACGCCACCGTTAGCAAGGTTGTTGTTAGCATGATGAGGGATTACGGCCGATCGCTTGATCGTGGCTTCGATGTGGTTATGCAATTCACTGGGTTCGCGGCATTCGAAGAGGTGCATTCCACGTCCTGTTGTGAAAATAAATAGAGACCAAAAGATTAAAAACACTTTTTATTGATTTATTGAGTTGCTTAGCGAAAGAACATATTATGCTTTTACGAAATATTTCAGTTAATTATGTATTTGCAATACAATTTTAAGATATACGAAAAGTTACAAAATGTTACATACAAATATTATGATTAGGTAATAATCGAATAATAATAAAAATAATTGTCATGTTGAAAACAGACAAATTATTGTTTTATTCAATTATACCAATCTACCCCAAGGCTTATAAATGGAGACTAAATCCGAAGGAAACTTCAAAAAGATGCTTGAATCGATAGAAAAACTGTAACTTAATTATATGTTGATTTGTGAAAAATAACAATTGACACACTTAAGAGTTATGTTCTTTTGTCGGTCAAATAACAAGATACGCTATTTATGAATATAATAAAATGGAACAAAACTTTGTCAAATCCTTCATGTAGATGCATAAAACAAACTGTGCCTAAAGGTAATGTGTTCGTCAACTTAGTCCTTGTTGTGTAAAATATTAATTGCAAAACGTTTCGGAAATAGTTAACTAATTTATGCTGCATAAATACTGACATATTATGTGTAAGAAGATTGCAACAAAATTGTTGAATTAAGATTGAATAGAATTTTAAAATATTATTAGGATTTAAGTGAGCTTTTCGAATTGAGGTAAGCTTAAAATAGACAACTGGTTTTTCACAGCAAGCTGTGCTTAATTTTTATGTAAATACGATTGTTATTTATAACTTGCACGTACGAATCTTTCCCTTGCCGCCATCTACGATACAGTAGTTGCCAAGACGACCGCCACCAGGACTGGTAGGTTCCTCGGGAGAGTAGGTGGCCGGCGGTATGCCATAGTAAGCGATGTCTCGAATGTCCCAGGTGATGAGGAGTTTGGGCGGCTGACCGCTCGTGGATCCAGGGCCGCTTACGAAGCAGATCCGATTCTTGTGGACATTGAGGCAGCCAGCCTGCTCTATAGCTGCTGCACGACGATCACGTTGGATCAGCGTGGCGAGAAAGGAGACATCTGCAGAGGAGAGACGTCAAAGAGTGACATACATATCTACATAGAAGGGGGCTACTAAATAAGTCCGGGCAAGCTTCACACACCAAACTTGTTTAGATTCTTAACATTACAATATCAAATTTTTGTGAAACTATTTACATACAGAATATCAAGATATACAACCTACATAATGCTAATCAATGGCGTATTGCCATAAATATTTTATTAAAATAGTAAATGATTTTAAAGTTCATAGAATTATTTCAATAATATTTCATTTCAATCAAGACAAACATAATATATGAGATTTTACATAACATTAACATCTACAAAATAATGGATAAATATATTTGACAAATAAACATATTCGACTCATTATTTAATTATGATTGTAAAATAGGCTTAAACCTTTTTGCACGATTTGAAAGAACTTCTACAGCATAAAGACAATAGCTGCCGCCTGCATAACGGACAGTAATAAAGGAATATATCCATCGTTGATAAAAATACATTACACATATATTCATTCTCGATATACATTAATTCAAAATTTGAATAACAAAAAGGCTGATTATTTGTGCAGTGAGTTTAAATTTTGATCAATATATTTACTGTCAACGATTTAATTGTCGCGTAAATTAAGCAGTTATACTCGTAATAACACAGATGTGAAATCCTTAATGTGACGAATTAGAGAGAAGAAAAACACTATACCTACTATATACAATAATTTTAATATAAATTTAAAAAATCACAATATAAACACTTTGAAATATAACAATTTAAATGTACAAGTATTTCTTTAGATATATGACATATTAATTATAATATATCTACATTTAAATAAATATTAATAGATAAGCCATTTATTATATACATACAGCTAAATAATTTAAAATGATTTTATTATTTAAACATTGACTATATATTTATAACAATCATTTTTGACCTGTGATTTAGTGAGTATTTGTAAATGGCAAAATAAATAAAAATACAAACAGAATTTAGATGAATAGAAATTACAACACCACCTGTTCCTTATTTTTAATTATACAGTGAAAACGTATTGTTTTAACATTTATCAACGATGTAATAGTTCCCAGATCAAAACAAAAAAGTTTAATTGACAGCTTCATGCACTATAATTACTGCGCTTTTTACTGTGTAATTAACAGCAATTAGTTTGAAATTAATCCTACCCCTATCCAAGCTAATCAGGTGTATCAGGCTATTAAATTAAACATCTTTATATACTCGGCATTAGATCGGTAAGCATATTATTGCCTACGAGAAATAGACATGGAAGATAAAAAAATTACTCAATATTCTTGGTCATGCTATGGGCACGTGTGGTTAACAAAAGACAGTAGGCTTAAGTACCAAATATAATTAAAATGCACACATCACTTTTGGATAGGACCAGACAATAATATTGGTAATACACATAGACGTATTAAATTTATTACTGGCGCTTTACTATATTTGTAAATAAGTATTAACACTACACTATACACGTTAAGTTAAGCAAAACAGAAGGATGATTACATTAAATTTTTTTTTGAATTCCCTGTGGTTTGCTCACACGATTAGTCTGGGTCTGAGATCATTAAGACTAGATATTATGACCAGGTATCCAGCGGTGCTAGCATCCTTGAACATGACCTGACACAACCCACCGCTACAATATCCAAACAATCCAGCTGATAGCCGTAACACCAAATCAGCTACAATAGCGGACTAAGCTCAAAGAAAAATTCCTGCTGTTAGGGTTCTGATGCGTAGCTACACCAGCTCTTGTATTTTTCTCATCTCGCTATGATTTTTGCGAGATGCTGCAACTCGAGTTCTCTTAGCGATTAACAACAAATTATAAAAAGCTCTGCAGCAGAAAAACCTATCTATATACGTAAACCATCCATAACGTAAATCCATAAACAATACCATATTTAAATCTTTCATAATAAGAGCGTCGCCATTTCTTTTAGTGTAGGTAACGAGTGTTGTCGTTAATTATGAATGTAAGTTGTACTATTACCCTTATACAAGCAATAGTAAAGAGGCTTCTATGTCTGCAGATACGTTGTATGTGAAGTTCTTGCCCTCCCCATATAAAATACATATTTTTAAAGAAAACAATACCTGAAACTGTAAAATAACAATCAGATAATTATATAAGTATTATGCGATCAAGTATTGAGAATTGTTCAATACAAAAGAGTACTGTTTATCAATATAGCCTAATACCTATATCCCCTTATAGCCCTGAAGTAAAAACGCGAGCTAAATTTAATTAGACTACATGATAAACAAACTTATAATTCATGATGACATGTAGATGACACGTAAACGTGAATAAAACACCGAGACGGATGTAATATCCGAATTGTAAAATTATTAATCAAAGTGATAATAAAATTCTTGAGTGCCTATTCGAATAAGCACTGTTTTGTCTGATCCATTTAATTTAAAAAATGCTAAAATACTATTAATAATATATTATATTTTCTTTGTAAGCTATCGTATTTTATTAATTTACCAATGTTTGTCTCTTGATTACAATTTTCTACCGAAATCTTAGCAAATCGTGTTTACGCAGCACATATAACTTAGATTATTTTTTTTAAATTTCATGCACTACAGAAAATCTCTTAATGACCATACCTCCCAAATTATCGCGAACGACTTTAGCCCAGTCCTCCATAACCGGAAAACTGTCAAACGCCAGACAGTGGACGGTCTGTTCGCAGACTAGTAACATAACAAAGTTCCGATTCTCCAGGTGGAGACCACTGAAGCAGCCGTAGACATGTTCAACAGGTTGAGGCTGACCTGATCCCGCGGTTGAGCCTGCTGCGGTTGATGATGCAGAGTTAGCGACAGAAGCGGATGTGATTGTCGAAGAGCTTGAAGTGGAAGCGGCTGAGTTTGCAGCTGAGATGGAGCCGCAAGTTAGCCGACGGTATTCATCCTCGGATTTTAGCACGAAAAGTTGTAGGTAGTCTGTTCGAGGAAAGGAAAATAAGTACGAGTAAAGTTTCAGAAAAAGCTACAATTAAATAAAACTTTAACATAGTGGAGCACATGCTCAGTTTCTGGTAGGTGATGTTCAACTATAAGAGTTGCAATGTGTTTTAATTATATAATCAGGAAATAAGATTAAAGTAATAATTTAAAAATAAAAAAATTACGATATTTTTAAATAATTCTAAAAGTTAAACAAAAATGTAAATTCTAACATATTTTACTGTAACGATATAAAATAAACATCCTAACATGCTAATAAAAATGTTATCCCACTATTAGAGAATAAGAATTACTTATAATAAATACAACGTTTCAGTCTCAACTAGAGACCATTACTAGACCATAACTAGAGACCATTATAAATTAAATAAATATTATTTTCTAATAGTTGGATTTCATTCGTAATGTTTTGTTCAGTGAATTGGCTGCTTTCTTCTACCAAACTAACATACTGTTAACGAAACGGCTTGCTATTTGGTTCTTAAATAGATTAATATAACAGCCGTTAACAAAACCCACGACTAATTTATTGTATGTATTAATGTATGCGGTAAGACCAAGGAACAAGCAAGAGTTATTGTTAGGAAACATTTATTTAATAATAATCATATCCTAAGTTAGCTATAGGCTCATATGATTTTATGCTTCCTAGGATGTTGACTATAAACCGCGATTATTATTATATTAAGCTATAAACATGCTAATACAGTATGATCACTCACACAGGAAAATGTTCACCTCTCCGCTAGTCTTAAAACATTTTTATGCTAACATGGTGCTTCGCCTGTCATCTCTAAGCAACGCTTTAAATAATCAAACTAATCTAAGATATATCTTTCTTTGTGCTAATTAATTAAGATTATTCTATAAGCTTATTGTATTACGCAAACTAATTATCCCCAGCTAAACGCTTTCGTGAAAATCCAGCTATATTTATTGAATATTCTAAAAGAGATATCACTTCATAATATTTACTATTTAAACCCTTTGATTAGCCATTGATTATTTCCAAGAGAAATTTTTCTATTTACGAAACATCTAAGATATCGATTAATTAACTATCAGATTTAGACGAAGAATGATGTAGCATACTGACAATTAGTGACAAAACACTACCATTACATATCATAGAATATTAGCATATTTACACTGCCTCTAATGGGAACAATATCTAGCAATTAAAATCAAGATTTTTGAAACTGCAAAACCCAAAAACTCAAAATGCAAGGATTTGATTTATACTTCATTTGAATAGCATATATCTATTTTTTTATTTCACATTAACTTCGTTATAATTAATATTTAAAATATTATTAGTTTAATCTGTTGCTGCCTAAATGACCATATTCTTGTACCAATACAATATTTGCAATACACATCTATTATTATCACATTTAATTAACATTTAGAAGCAATTTTAGTGCAAATATGCTTTTATGTGCACCTCATCTTCTCATAGGAAGACTGCATAGTTTAGCATGTGTGAAATGTCGAGTTGAAATGACCGACCAAAATGTGCTCCATCTCACTTATCTATTTAGCTGCATTCATACAGTTACAGGAACAACCAGAGTAACACTTTCTTGCTTTAGTAAATATTAATTGTATACCGTTATTTTTAACTTTTTGGGAATCAATTAGAGAACTTTTAGGAACATACAATCAATAAATTATAGAAACTAAATATTGGCATTACCATCTGCACCATATCCTTGACAATCACCACGTAAAGTTCCTTCTGTGAAAACGAACGGGCATTCAATAAAAACTGATTGCGCTCGTTAGCACTAAACATTTATATAATTTTTATTGTTGAAAATTACGCCAGACTATATCTAACTAAAAACTATGCCCATATGTGCCAGACTAGCTAGCTTGATACTACTGCACTGCAGCTAATTTAACAATTAATTTAATGAAATAATAAAATGGGGAAATTATATTATAACTTCATGATAAGATAAACGTAATCTATAACTATTACTACTAAAACTATAATTATAACTGTTATTAAAATAAACAAATTTAAATCAGAAATGAAGGATTTACTTTTTAAAGACTAAATAAATTGTAGATTTTTGTAAAGCATTCCATAATAATCGTTTTACTAAATCTAAAATGATGACTCATCTACGAGCTATTGAAACCCTTTAAACCGTCATTATTATTTCACAAACAACGCATTTATATTTTTATAAATAATCTTAATATTTAAATTTAATATGTATTTTTTTTAAACTGTAACAAAAATGTTTAAAACTCCGAATATTCTTGCTTCTAAAGTTTTCTACTAATACAAATGTTCGTGCCATCCAAATTTGCTTTACATCGGTAAGTAGCTACACTTAACAACTTATACGAATTGTTATTCTATTGTGAGTAGTGCAATGAATAAGCTATTATTATTGAATTATTCAGCTATTGTCTAATAAATAGTTTTAATATAGAAGTATTTATACCAACAACTCTGGTTCTATTTTATACACAGTGCTCATATATGTAGTTTACCTCGGGTTCAAATTAAATAGACTACCTCAGTCAGTTTATTGAGTTTATTTAAGTATTATATTACTCATAAGTAGCAGAATTTTAAATATCACTATCAACTCATTTTGTATTACACTATAGCATAACAATATATATATAAAAAAGGGATTTTACAAAGTTATTATTTTTTCTTAATATTAGAAAGTTGCACGACTTACATTTTTTATTATTGTATATTCTTGTCCACTTTATATTGTGTGTTTTAAAACATGTGTTATTATGGTCACTATGCACACAATCCAGGTTGATATAAATCAATTCAATGGAGACGCATAACAACTAAGCTAACACAACTCTCAAATGAGTCTGTGTGAAGGTACCGAAGAAGGGTCCTCGACGATTCTTAAGAATGTACATCCTGACAGATGTTGGTTTCATTGTTGAAGATGCGGTATTGAAATACTTTGAGAATTCAAGTAGTTTCAATTTTTTATTGGAAATGGAAGAATTTAGTAACCGTTTAACATGTAAGAATTTGCTCTCATAAAAGCAGCTAATATTGTTTTTTTGTATGTATATACATTAATTTTTTATTCCTGACTTTACTGAATGGATGCCGAGAATTGGATTCCTGTCCTGAGTGCGTCTTAAGTTAACTGTTTAGCAACTGTAAAGCACTTCGAGTTTTCCTGTTGTTTGCGATAATGCCTATGTGGAGAAGGACGGAAGAATAACGCACCCATTTTCCATTGTATAATTGACAATTGAAACAAGTGCTGCGAATAAGAAAGTGGTCGTAGTTAAAATGCGTCTCCAAATTACTGATAAAATATGACAACTTTCTTTTAAATATGATATTTTTTTTATTTTGCTGCTGAATAAGATTACTGAATCTTTGCGATCTAAAATTTTATTAAATACTTCTTCGTTTATCCATTTTCACTTATTTTAATCTTTCTTCAAGGCCAGCTACCAAAAAACCACAAATCGACAATCGGTACATACATACATATAATTAATTAGTCATCGTAGGATTAAATAAATAAATCGATGATTAGCTCAATGATGCAGGGAAAATCCCTTTTTTGAAGTAAGGTATATATACCGAGGTTCGAACTTGCTCCCCTTTTGTTGGAAGGAAGGAGGCCCACTCATTCACTTAGCTACTTTTCGAAGTAATTGACGTCTTCCTTTAACTGTAAGATTGCATTCGTTTAAATATTTTTTACGCTGCGGCTATACAGGACAATGTGGAAACAGTTGCTTCTGTAGAAAAAACCGTTAATATTGTTCATCATTGTTCAAAAGGTGTAATGCAATCACGTGTTCCAATGTACTAGTTATCTGTTCGGAATTCGAAGAAAGTAAATATGAGAGAACTTTAATGAATGTTTTTGAACTTGACTAAGTGCTTAGATTTTTATTACATTTCACTTTGTTTTATGTATGATATTAAGACTATTTATATTATTTTTCATAAAATGTTATATCGTACATTATTATGCTTCATCACATTTTTCTTAAAATATAAAATGTGGCAAGATATTGAAAAGCCAATATAATTATGCTAAAGAATAACCATGTTGTCAATTCATCTCAATTTATTAACCTCACTTAAAATTCTACAGGTCTAACATAGTTAAAGAAATCGCCGTCACATCATGTGGATCAAAAAACATTTCTAAAAATGGTCTTAAAACTCTAACCTTCCTTCTTCAGCTGCTCCTTCGCAGACTCTTTAGACAGTTTTTGTGTTATGAAAACTGTCATGTTTTAGCAAATGTTAGCTGAGTGTTATGAACTGTAAGCAAGCATATGTATTTCAACTTACAATAAAATGAATCGAATTATATTTTATAATGTAAGGATAATAATAAGGCAATTCTGGAATATGTTTTAGTTTATCGTAAACAGCGCAAAGAAAATATTATACCAGTCAATTTTGGTTTAAATAACAGCACTAGTTGTATTTTTAATCACAATGTTTTGTTTTTTTAAACGCGTTGCTTTTCTCAAAAAAACATACTTACATCAGTAGTAGGGAAGCAGCGGCACGATCACAATGCGTGGGCGGGAGGGGGGAGGGGGAGAGTGGGGCTGAGTGGTGCACAGATGCACTTTGAGTCCGGTGCACTTTTGAACGACTGCACCTTACTGAGGAGAG
>JAYRBW010069717.1:0-27039 GCA_036023295.1 Invenusta paracnida | reverse complement strand
TCCCCAATCTGTCCCTCCTAATGCTGATAGCATTTTGATTCTAAGTCTGGCTTTCTTGACTGTTCTTTGGACATGCTCTCCGAAAGATAGTCTTCTATCAAAAGTCACACCTAGGAATGTTGGGTGGATCGTCTTGTTGAGTATGATATTATCTAACTTGATCTCAGGGTCATAATTTGTTTCTTTATTGTCCATGCTAAAGAACGCCGATTCGCACTTGGTGATGCTGAGTTGCATTAGCCACTTCTTACTCCATTCGTGTATTCTTTCGCAGGCTTCTTGTACTTTAGCTGTGGCTTCTTCTTTGCTGCGGCACGTTGCCCAGATGGCAATGTCGTCCGCGAAAAGGCTGATCTCTGTACCTTCTGGGATTTGATCTACGACATCGTTGATATATATAAGGAAGAGAGTAGGCGAAAGCACCGCCCCTTGGGGTAAGCCTTGTTTGAAATTTTTAGTTTTACCTGCCACCCCATCGTATTCTACCCACGCTTGTCTGTTGCTCATCCAGCTCTGTACCCATCTGATGAGGAGAGTGGGGATACCCATATTGACCATTTTGAGGAAGAGGCCATCCCTCCATACCTTGTCGTATGCTTTGGCATAGTCCAACAGAGTAAGGACGGTTTTTTCTCTCTTGTGGAAACCATCGCTGATGTTCTGCGATAGTTTAATGAGTTGGTCTTCGACTGATCTGCCTGCACGAAAACCTGCTTGATGGTCGGTAATTTTGTTGTTGGTTTCTAGCCAGTAGGTCAGTCTTCTGTTGAGTGTTCTCTCCATCAGTTTGCCGATGCATGACGTGAGACATATGGGACGATACGATGAGATGAGGTCTGCAGTTTTATCTTTCTTAAGGAGAGGGATGATCTTTCCCTGGCGCCAGTTTTGTGGAACGTTTGCTGTGGTGAAGGAGCGGTTCATGATTTTAGTGATGAATTTAATTGCTATGTTAGGAAGTTCTTTGAGAAGTCTGGGATGTATATGATCGGGACCTGCCGCTTTGTTACCCTTCATGTCTCTGATGCTGGTCATCACTTCTTCTTGAGTAATCTCTTGTTCTTCTTCTTGTACTATCTTCTGTCTGTTTTTGATCTTTTCTGCTATTGTTCTTTTGATTTTCCTTTCATCTTTGGGGATCTTGAGTCTACTCACTGCTGCATATTCTGCTACGAATGCGTTGGCCTTACTCTTCCTCGTAACGTGACCTTTGTTGTTATGGATCAGCACTCTATCACTTTCGCTGGAGGCTATGCCACCTTTGAGTTTCTTGAGGAGGCCCCACATTTTCAAACTCGATCTGCTTTTCTCTACTTGTTGTTTCCATGTCGATTTCTTGATTTCGGTCGTCTTGGTTTTGATGTTTTCTTCCAGCACTTTAATAGCATTCCAATCGATGTTGTCTAGACTTTTGATGCGGTCTCTCTCTTCGACTATAGCTTTTATTTCTTCATTGAGTATAGTGCCATTTCTTGTTCTGAGTTGTTTAAGACCTATCGTTTTATATGCAGCTTCGAGTATAACTTTCCTAAGATTTTTCTCTTGTTCCGTAACTGTTCCAGTTTCCGTCCAATTCTCTTCCAATTTGTTAGATAGGATTTCTTTATACCGATCCCAATTTGCTGCCTTCCAGTTCCAAGTCATTCTCTTTCTTGGTTGTTCGTTTTCAGCTTCTATATTCCAGGATATTATTATGGGTACGTGATCCGAAGCCATCTTGGTTCTTATTTCCCATTTAAAGTTGTTTTCCAGGTCTTCATGAACAACAGTGATGTCGGGGGTGGATTTTCTTTCGGTGCCTCTTTCAAATCTGGTAATGCTACCGTCGTTAAGTAAGGTCATTCTATTATCTTCAATCCAGTCTTTAATTAACTCCCCTCTATTGTTTTCTCCTGCTTCATTATCCCATAATCTGTTGTGTCCATTTAAGTCGCCTGCCATGATCCAATCCTTTCCGGAGGGTATTGCTCTGATGGTATTGGCTATGGCTTCATCGTTATTGCCTTTGCTGTTTGTCGGTGGTATGTAAATGTTGGCTATGTTCATTTTCACGTCCTTATTAATCAGCAGTTCGGTAACAATCATTTCTGAGGAAGCATCTTGTTGGTCTCGATATATCTGTGTTGGTTTTGTTTGATAGTGCATACCTTTTCTTACTAGTATGACAATACCGCCTCCGCGGGAGTATTTTAGCGTTTTCTCTCGCTCACGATCCCTGCATACGATGTTATATTCGGTCAGTCCTTGAAATCTGTCTTCTTCCTTGAGCTTTGTTTCTTGAAGCAATGCTATGTCTATGTTTTTATTCTCTAAGAAGGCTTCTAGTTCCGGGATCTTGCTCATAAGGTGATCACAGTTCCATTGTTGGTGTTGTTGAGGATGGTCTCGTCGGAAGGCCTACGTCTTGTATACCTCCTTGCTGAAACCAGAGAGTTTCTCTTCGTCTAGGCTATCCAAGGCTATCTGCTGCAGCTATAGTATGTCTCACTGACATTGTTGAGTGAGTCTTCAGTTTACAGGATACTAGCATTATCCATATCGGACATTTTTGTGCATCCATATCCCGAGAACGAGGGGGGGGGGACTCGTTACGGACCCATAATAATAAAGTAGAGTTTTGAAACTTCGCAAGTAATTAAACAAATAAATTTTCTCACACATGTTATGTAAGATCTGGTCAAAAAAAACTATGGATAAAATATGCATTTTCATTATTAAACAAATAATTTTGTACATTTTTTTCTGTAAGAAAACTTATTTTTGTTGTATTTTTTAATTTTTTAAATCAAATCAGTACCGAATTAGAGTTTTTTTATTGAAATGTGCATTTTTTATGTAAAAAGTAAGTTTTGCTCATGTTCTACAAAGCGTTACTTTTTATGGTGCTGTCACGTGACTACTACTTTAGGTGCACTATCGTGAATATAGCGCTAAAATTTGTAAAACTGTATTTTGGTAAAAACCACGGAAGCTTCCATTTGTTCATTTAAAAATCAAAGTAAATATGCGGAAATCAATATGGATAGATAGAGTTAAGAAAACTGTTACAAAAAGTCACTATGCTGCAGATGTATGCTCCACATGTCAATCCTAAATAAAAATAAATAAAACAGAGTCGAGTGTTCAAGATATTTGTTGAGGATGCAAGATGAGGAGCAAGAAAAAGATAATATAGTGATAAATGAGAAATGGATATATTATTTGAGAAACTGTACTTCAAAAAAAAACGTCCGTGCATAAGTTGATGATGCAAGCGACCGCTTCCAATTCTGTTACTGACTATTTTTGACAAAAAATTCTCTACGTATAGTGACATCAAAATTTTCAAAGTTTCATTGCTATAATTAGATATTTTAAATGACGGTGGTTCAATAAATGCAGGAAAAAATATATTATTTTTGGAAAACATTACTAAATTTCAAGCCATTGTTCTAGCATAGGAAATCATTTACAGCATGACATACCAGACTCCACGCAGCCAATATTGTTCGCAAATGCTGGAACAAAAATATTTTACACTTTTGAAGCAACCCACCTATTCACCAAACACCAAATTGATGGAGAGAATATATTTGTTTACGAAATATGACGTATTTAGGCGCGGACAAGATTTCAACACGAGTCAGAAAGTCGTTGACACTAAACAGTTGTTTTTACAATCCCTCAATGCCAATAAGTTCAAAAGAATTTGAAGCTTTCACAGGTTATCTTTCATAAATCGAAAATATTTTGCATATCCGGGTGATTATGGTGATAATGGTGATGACTATATGATGGATGAGAGTCAGTGTGATTATAGACTCCTTTAACTCCTTTAGTCCCAATATAAAACGTTTGTATTTATCTACACAAAGTTTTTTTTTGAGGACAATATATATATTTACAATGATCTTAAATTCTATGTAAATAATTAATATAACTTAAATAGTACTGGCTACGTACGTTATAGTAAAGTAATGATTACATATAATTTCCTTTAATCTACTATACAATTTATTAGTGTTCGAACTTTGAACGAATAATGCTTGACAAATATTTTTTGTTGCACTCTATAATTATCTTATTTACAGTTGTAGCTTTACAGTTAATACGTTATTGTTATTTTAGGGAAACACAAGTAATAAAATATATTCTAAATATTTTTCAAAATACAATTTTATTAAATGGTTATAAATAAGGAATACTTAATTTGACAATATGCGTAATAATAAAATACTTAGACACATACAATAATGTCAAAACTACGAACAACTTTATAAGCATACTTTTGTAAAATTATATGTATTTATTTTAATTAATTAAATGTAAAATGATTGTATTTAATAGAAATGTTACTAAAAGACATTATAAAATTAGAATAACAAAATCAAAAAGTGTTTTATCAAAGTTAAACATTCATTACAAAAATTAAGTTTTAAAAATAAATTCATGTGACTTTCCTAAAGGTAAAATAATAATAGGTACAAATGTAATACTTTAGCAGAATCTTTTCAATGTGGTTCTTAAAAAGAACAAAATGATATATTATTGAAAATGTAAAAGCAAAATTTCAATAATAATAATGATTAAACTTTCATATATCTGAAGATGTTTAGAGCATAATTAGGCGCATATTGAGATATTAGATTATTGATGTTTATATTTATATATGGTTATTTTTAAATGTTAAATAAGTTATAAAGAATACAATAGAGCTAAACATAAAGAAAAGTAAATAAAAAACGTTATGGGTAGAGTCCATGAAATAAGGATGTAAACATTGTTTTTGAGAAACACAATGAAATCTATTTTTATGAAGATTGCACTATAAAGATGGGAACTTATAACTTCGCTTTATCGCATTTTGCCTTTTGCTTTATATGATTGTTTTATTATGATTACTAAATTGTTTACTAAGCTGTATCTTGGAAAGTTGACAGTCTGTCCAAATATATAGCCATCAAATTAGTTATTGATTCGATAATATTAATCTCGTTAACTCCTTCAGAAACTACGCTTGAATCAGGTAAAATATTGATTTAATATTATTTTGTTTGTTACATGTCACATTCATATAAAAGCCTGAAGAGTAATTAGAGAATGAGAGGAAACCACGATTATTGTTTTTTAGTAGCGCAACAATAATTAGAATTATGTGCTTTTTATAAAGTAGAGTAGTATATCAATCTAGAGACTTATTTATGTGTTCTAGAATTTCTGAAATAAACATGCCGAGCATTTATTAGTTTAGTGTATATTTTAGAGGGGGTTTATTATATAGAAGCGTTTAATATAAAAAGAAAGAATGAGAAGATTAAACTCGTGATTTTTTAAATATCTAGGTGAATCAAGCTTTAATTGCCATAATTACAATATATAATATATACTTTGATTTCCAATAAACACGAAGGGTCGTGTATTACAGAACAGGCATTTATTACAGAGAATATGTCCTATCATATTGCATATCACTGTGTTAAGCGTTTTATCATGACTTAAGATAATGCTAATTTAGCTAATAATGATTGAATAGGTGATAAAATTATATAGAGAAAATTAAAAGTGCATCTGTCTAATTAATTGTTTCAGTTTATTGCTTTAATCGATTAATTTAAATAATAAGGCAACAAAAGATAAGGCGAAGTGATACCTATACATTAAGTGTGACTAAAGAATCTTTCAAAATCGTTGACTAACAGTATACGAAGTGTGTCACATTAGTGAACACAGTTGCATTGGTGATAGGGATGCAGATCACTGGTCGATAGTAGCGGAATAAGATAGAACCAACGAACACACTCAGAGCGATTAGCAGGAAAATCGCTCGCTTTATGAGGAGGCAACGTAGACTTTCTGGAGGATTCTGCAGGGCGACGAGTGCTGTTCGTTCTCGACTTCTACTTTCAAAGCGGCCGCTATAACGACGTTGAGAGGTTCTTCGACCCCGTCGTCTGCTTGTACTTCTAGTTCCGGTTCCAAGGAGCACTGGGTGAGTATTTAGTAAGATTAGGAATTTTACGAATTACTAGGTAAGATTCGTTTAAAATATTTTAAATGTGAAAATGATGTAATTTTATTGTTACAGTACGTATATTTGAAAAGGTAGAAACAAAATTGTCATATATAATATTTTAAAATAGCCGCATTTTAATTATGGAAAATAGAAAACATGCCATTTCGTTCATATAATAATGAAAAATATTCATATAATTATTTTATTTGTGTAACTAGTTGCAGTTATACTTTTCTAATAAAAAATTATCAATACAAGCGTGACAAAATATTTTTTACGAAAATTGTACTTAAAGTTATTTATCAAAATATTTATGTATATCAAATATATTAAATATCTAAACTTCTGAGCTGATGGGACTTGTAATATAATTAAATCGATAAAATAATTTTAATCATTGATTTTCCCATTTTCCTTCAAATCACTTATTGTCACCTATAATAATTAATCGCACACAAAGACTTGATGAAATAGAAAGCCTGGATTGTTCAGTTTTCTGGACAAAAATTAGCTTTTCAGAAAATATATTACTGCATTAATATGTGTAGAAATGTAGAAGAAATCGTGTTATTATTATATACATGCGTAAATTCATTAACTTAACTCATACATCTTGATTTAAAGCTATCACAGAAGAGTAATAGCATATAGTAATGATTATACAAAGAGTGTTCATTCTTATCGATTTTATAGACATCGCGATGTAAATTGTCATTTATAATTTAAAAATCGTTTTATTTTAATAAATTTGATGTAAATGGGTAGGTAAAAAGTAATATTAAATATGTTGGTTAAATTATTTTTAAGAACAAATATATATGTTCATACAGTTTTAACATACCTAAGTTATCTATAATAAATAATTTATTGCATATATATCTTAAACTGTTTTACTACATACACGATTTAATTGCTCTCAGTTTTTAAAATAATATTTTGCATAAGCTTTTACGTAGGTAAATAGTAGTTTTGAACTGCATGCAGAATTTAAAAGAGTGAACACTCTTTGTATACCTAATTACTCTATTGTACTGAATATCTGAATATTATAGTGCATGTATATGGGGGTCACCTAGTTTAGAGGCCTAAAGCAGACCCTTGTGGGTGTAATAATGATGAAAATATTATTAAAAATTGTTAAACATAAAGTTAGGAAAAGTCATGAAAGCTGGAGATAACGCGAAATATATCTGGACATCGTTTTCTTCAATTTGTTATTCCGGGCCCGTGATTTTTGTTTTTGGGGTTTTACACCTCTCCAACTTTTACCGTAAAACAGGATCATATTACAAAGGAAAACTCTGCACAAATACTACTCACCATTTCGGCAGACATCAATAATCTCATAGCCAATATTCTCACCCTCTCGATCACAATCAGTCCAGATTATTAATTTAGAACAACCACGAACTTCTTGTTCTAATGTTCTCTAAAAATAAAATAGACGTAAAATGGACAAAAATAAATTGTAATCAAAATATAGAAAAAATGTAAGCTATACTGAATGTTATTCGTCGATTTATTATCTAAGAATATGGACACAATTACTATCGATGTTCTAGATTTATTATTATAAGGTAGTATTTTTTCAAGTAAAAATCTAAGCAAGTGTGAATAATACAGTAGAAGTAGAATTTATTAAAAAATAACGATACTTATACTAATTTTGTATGTGATTTTAAAGTTTCGCTGCAATATTATTTATTTTTTTAATAAAAACAACAATATTAAACCTTGATTTCGCGATAGTTTCCGCTTGTGGTTATACACGTTTTATTCACTGGTGCGTCAAATAGAACTACTGGATCAAAACTTTGCCTGAAAATATATAAAACGAACATTAGTTTAAAAACGAAAAAAGGTTTAGATAACAAAAAGTAATACAGACCAAGACTTGTATTCAGGAGGAAATGCCCAAGTTAACAAGTGTCCAGAAACGGATGTCATCACCATAGTACAAGGTTGCCGGTTTAAGGTGTACGGAAATTCGTAAATTTTGTTATATAACGAAAAACTTTCTCGCTAAAAAGATAAATTAATAAATAAACTAAAATCATATGTACAATACTTCAGGGGATAACGAAAACCCAAAACAAATTTAAAATAAATATTAAGAGATTATTTTTATTTATCTTGATATAACTCGCCTACTAAATAATTACTATTAAAAATAAAACATTATTAAACAAATTTAACAACATTTTCGATTATTTTCTTTGAATAAAATAATATTTTATATTCCACAATATAATAATTAGTGGTCCAAAATATTATTTTGCCAAATAATAGAGAAAAATTCCATTTTAATTAAATTATGAAATATATGAACAAATGTAAATTCTCTGTATACAATATATAAAATGTGCAATGTATATATATAATATGTATATAGTAGATATAAACGTCGTCAATGTAGTAGACTACATACTTAATAGTATTTATTTCCCTAGTTTATAAAACTAGTAATTACAGTATATCTTCGTTAAACTCAATGACATAATAGGTCTGTAGGAATTATCCAAAGGATTATTTAAAAAGTAATGAATGTGAGAAGAGATACTTGTTATAAGACTAGTAAACAATATCAGCTTAAAAATAATAATATAAATATGTTACATTATAATATGTGAAAAATTAAAATAGCAATATAAAATAAAACAGTAACATATTTTTTAATGAAATGTTATTTTCTGTCAATGGTGTATAATAAGTATCTAACTCACGAATATAGGTATGTTTTTACATCCATAAAACAGTGAAATAAATTTGAATATAAACTGTGTGTATATGAATAGATACAAAATCGTGTTCAGTCTGAGTAACGCGGAATTGTTAAACGAGTTTTATTTGGTACAGAATATCAAATTTTAACTAATTCGAATAAGCTTTGAAATTAGCTTAAAAAATGCAGAGAACCAGTCTTACATCTATTATACTGTTTAAAGTATAGACGTGAATGCCTCACCTATTTGTAGTTTTGAAAAAGTGTTCATTGGTTTACCTGAAGATTGGTAATAAAATCGTGTTTTTTATTCTAATATTTTTTTTTCACTAAGTCCTTTATTTTCTTGATTTGTTTTTCTGTATAATATCACAAGAGCAATTTTTATATTCATTTTTTCTCTCAGTAAGTCCGTCAATTATTTATCTTTTGTTATATTCACTAGAGCCGATGTATATATTTCCATTGCGTTTTCTTTTTTATAAATCTCGATCGAATTTGTTATTAGCAATTAAGGCTTCATGTAATTTGGCATAATTTTTTACTTCTGCAAATTGCTTTAGTGTAGCTTCTTCATTCTTTTGTTTCTCTTATATTTTTTAAGTCGCTATTTATACATTTGAAAGTCTGTTAGAAACAAATTAGGAAAGATTACTGAATTGTAAGTGACGTTTATTGAAAAAGAAACAAAGACAGAGACAGGCTAAATAAGTTTTCCTTACATAAAAATTATGCTAAAATAGATTGGTACAATATAGAATAAAATAAGGTACAGGACAATACAAGAACTAAAGAAATACAAGGCAGAAATTGTAGAGAACAAGTAAGACCGGTAAAGGACAAAGTATAAAGCGAAGTGTTATTAAATAACTATTATAGAGAAAATCCTCTTTTTATAAGGCTAAAGTATCATTTTAGGCATTCAGTCAGTTTAGTAAATATAGGAAAATTCTGACTTATTTAGCATCATTTTATAGAGAATTTTAAATATTTGTAAGTCTATAGCACAAACATAAATCAGTATATATTTTGTCAACAGAAAAAATTATACAGTAAAAATAGCTCAAAAATAATAATTAAATTAATACTTTCAAAATTCTCCTTTTATAACTAAAACTGTTGCAGGTGTGACCGATATTTTTTTATGTAATAATATTTTTAAAAGATTTCATTAAATACATTTTTTCAAACAAAGTATTCAAATTTTGCACCAGGAGAAATTTTTTACCAGATCAAACATTTGCTAGATTTCAAAGAATTTTTTATTATTATTCAGATTTGGATCTGTAGAAAACTATTTACAAGAGCCTTAAGGACTTTTATATTTGTGGTATATATTTTTTCTACATATTAAATGTTTTTAATCCATTAAAATATAAGTTACAATTCCTATTCTATTGTGACCTCTTCTACTTTATAAAAAAAACAATTCTTTAGTATTTATTATTAGTCTATACAATCGCATATATGTTGCTTCAAATATAAGTATATATGACTAACTGCTCTACTCTCATAGATTCCACTGATCATTGCTTTCATTTTATTCGTCAATATTGATCTTATCCTACATGTAGTTGACATGTTTAACATGTTTGGAGGGTCAATACCATAAAACATTTTTAAATTATTCACTGTGATACCTCCCTAGAAAACGCTTTAGTGAAGTGCATCTTTCGTTATTCTTCGAAAAGAGAGATTGAACAGAATTAGATGAGGAGCATACATTTGTCTAACACCAATTAATTATTTAAAACACAAATCGTATTCACATTCAATAATAATTCTTATTTGCATTGACAAAATACTAGCAGCATGACTTTCCATGCCTTATCTTTTCCTATTACACCACAAAATTTTGTGACAATCTATAAAACTGCAAAAAGTCTATATCCATAAATCTAGAGTATGATTTCAGATTAAAAATATTAATTTAATTTAATTTATATTATAATAATATATTGATGGTACGAAATATCAAGAAAGCATTACATACCCGATTGAAATTTCCAGAGGACATAATATCCGAAATATTTTTGGCAACATCATTCTTTTCAGCAACATTAAGAATTCTCATGTTTGGATATGAATTCTTCTATACATCAATCAAGAGAAGCCAATCGATACTTGTAATAAATCAGGAGTACATATCATAGGCACATCTGGAAAAATTAAATGAATAATTAAGTGAATCACGGTAAATATAAGCTAATCAACAATATTGGTATTTTTAAAAGCAACTTATTGATTAATTATATCAAATAAAGAATTAAAGAAAACTAAAATAGGTAAGTCCTAAATAAATTGGAAAAATATTTGTTATAAAAAATAATATATTTTAGATATACAGTTCAAAATTGTGATATTATTTTCAATCACAGAAACATAAAATTGTTTAACATTTTTTGTTTTTTAAATATGTTTTATAGAACATTATACTGAATACATTAATCTTGTAAGCCTCATTTCACATTTTTAAATTATATTTCATTTTACATATTAAGATAAAGATAAATAAATAAAGACTATTCCATAATCTTATCTAACTAGCATTGCAAGAAAAGTAATTGATATTACTTAATATTATTAACACCTACAAAATATAAATATTGTTTTGGATCACAAAAACCTTTTTTATATAAAGTTTTCCTTTCTCAACAATTTGTGTTTAAAAAACATAATTGAAAACATTACAAAAAAGATTATCTTATATTATACTACTAATATCTAACATGGATATTTTTTACTTCTTTACTGTAACTTTATTTTACAATATTGTAATAAAATGTATTTTTGGCTGAGCATTCAGAGATCCACTCCCTAGATACAAGACTAAACTAATGAAATGCAAACAATGAATAACTTAAAAGTACTAAACAATACAAATATTTACTTAACTTACTAAAAACTAATCTACCCTGCCATAAAGTAGCTTCTAAAATTGTAACATAAAAGTGACAAGTGCCTGATTAACCCTTTATGTCCAGGTGTACAAATTCAAAATTTGCAAATAATAGCATACCTAGTTACCTACTCTGCAATGAAAATTCAAACTCTCACATATTATTGACTGCTGCTTGCCCTTTGCATGCACAAAGTAACCAATTTCTAAATAAACTGTTAGGGAAGTTATCTAATTTTATGATAATTAAATTGTTATGCAATTTATCCATAATAATTTTGTAAATTATAGTAAATTCAGGATAATATATCTAGTTTTGTCTGGTCGTTATAGTCATGCAATTTTTATCAAGGAAACTATTTATGTTCTCAAAACAGTTATTCTTTTCAAATCATGCAAATTGATTTTAGGATTTTATAAATATGCAAATTGCAGTTATCAAATACCAAGAGGTCACCTCTCCTTGGCTAGAAGTTCACGCCGGGGTACCGCAGGGTACCTTGACTGGTCCTCTTGCATTCCTACTGATGATTAACAATCTCGAGGCAGGATTGAAATATGTTGACGACAGCACCCCTATTGAAATAGTGACCTCATCTATTTTATCCTCACTTCAAAATATCATCAATGACATCCAATCTTGGACTAACTCAAACAATATGAAACTGAACGCCAATAAAACACAACTTATGGAAATCAATTTTAAAAAACACAACGATCCGTGGCCCATCGTACAAGTGGACAACAACGTCCTGACTAGTACCAACACAGCAAAACTCTTAGGAGTCAAGATCTCCAATGATTTAAAATGGAGCAGTCACATAGAGTCCATATGTAAAAAAGCCAATCAACGCATTTATTTTATCATAATGCTGAAACGTGCTTCAATTCCAGTAATGGAGATAAAGAAGGTTTACGTAGCTATTATCCGCAGCATACTTGAATATGCGTGCCCCGTATGGCATACTACATTATCAAAAGCTGACTGCAACTCACTCGAAAATGTGCAACGTCGAGTCCTCAAGATCCTGGCCCCAAATAATACATATGAACAAGCCATTACGCTATTAAAACTTGAAAACCTCGAAAATCGTCGCAATTCTCTTTCATCAAAATTCTACAAAAGTATTGTATCCGGCAACAGAATCTCTCATCTTCTGGACAATCACAGACAGCCGGCCATTCACATGGAACTGCGCAACAAACGTGAAGTCTTATTTAAATGCAGAACCAACCGGTTTGCTAACAGTTTACTGCCTTACGGCTCCAGAAATTACTTTTGACTTTCTCTAGCCTCGTTTGATCATATTATGTAACCTGTATGTACCTTCTTGTTTATATCTCACCTATCCTTCTTTATGATTATGCTTATGCAATCAAATCGCGCTAGCGATTTTAATTTAAGACACGAAATAAACCATTATTGTTATTATTATCTATATGAAGCAAACCGTATGTCCACAAAGATTACAATCCAGAAATTGAGACAGTCTTTTGCAATTCATGGGTTACCCATGCAAATCCAGTGAGAATGGGGGAAGTTTCACAGCAACTGAATTTGACAAATTTTGCCACAATAATGAAATTAAGCATACATTTAGTAGCCTTTATCACCCAAATATTATTGGATTAGTTCAACGGGCAGTGCAAGTGTTCGAGGCATGCATGAACAAGACAGTTGGTTTGTGTTTAATTCCGAATAACTCAATTTTTATTATCATACCGAACAACACCACATGAAACTACAGGCAAAACACAAAAAGAGAAATGGAGTACTTTCATAACAAGACAGAGTTAGTTCTGCAAATAAAGGAAAGAAGAATAGGCAATTAGAAGAAAGAGACTCAGTAGTGTTGTCAGGAATATGGTACCCGAAAAATTGAAATGGAAATCAGGTACTCTGAGGAAAAGGGTCCTTATTCATTCAAAATGAAACTAAAAGAAGGTCAATTATATAAAGACATTTAGATCGCATCAAGAGAAGAAAGGTTGGTGCAAGTGATAAAATTGTAGATGATTTACAGTTCATCTCTCAACAACCAGAAGTGCAAGACAAACCAGAGACTCAAGATCCTGGGTCTCATATTCGTCGTAGGGACCATCCAAACCAAATACTCACATATCTGCAAGATTATGCGGTGAATTAAAGGTGGAAGAATGTAGTGTAACTATATATTATATTGTTTTAATATGTTAATTTTAAACGGTTACATATGTGATAAGTTTGAACTAATTAGAATGAAGTAAACAATAAACTAAACTAATTCTCAAACTATAATGATTTACTGCTTATATTAAATACATTACAATGAGTTTTAAAAATCCAACGAAATATAATAATAAAAAGTGATAAATATTTTTAAAAAATAAACATAAATATCATAACTATTATAAAGTCATAAATCATAAAAATATCAAAAGTCAAAATTAAGTTATTGTTTAAAATGTAAATTTCGTGTCTAAGCGCTGCAGCTGACATTCACAACAATTTGCAGCGCTATACAACAAATTATTATTATGGTTATAATTGTCTAAAATGTAAAGTGAAACATATTATGTATAATCTATTGATTATGCTTTTTTGGTATTTAGTAAATTAAGCTAACTATCTAAATAAATACCTAATACATAAAAAGCGTTCTTTTTCGTTATTTACCCAGCAAAAAAATTAAGATAAAAACCAAAACTAAACTAAATCTTTAAGCCTCTAGTTACTTTAGAGTACCAACACCCCCTCAGTCAGTTATCTATAACAACCCAGTAACCCAACATTCATATTAGATAGGCAGAGATCGCCGGAGGCGGCCTTCAGTTACTTTAGAGTATCAACAGTCAACCACCTTAATCAGTCATATACATACAACATTCCAATAATCCAATAAATGTCCGTTAAATGTATCCCTGCTAAACTTGCTATATATTTAAATTAAACTATATTGATATTCATTCGTATTTTGATATATTTTTGTTTTACATAATTTTAATAAAGTCTACTTAGTCTTATTTTTATTCCTTCAATTTTTGTTCAATTTTTTATGGCTCTTTGTTGTTATTCACTTATAAAAAATATGACTAAGACTAAGTAGACTTAATATTTTTATTCCTTCAATTTTTGTTCAATTTTTTATGGTTCTTTGTTGTTATTTACTTATAAAAAATAAGACTATTATAATAGATAAAATAAATAGAATAGGTTATTTCTAATATGTACTAATTCAAGATATTATAAAATGTTATTAGTACTATAAAGTGTATATTTAGAACTAATTCATTTTTAATTTCTAGACATTTTAATTCCTAACTTATTATATTTAGAACTTATTGATAATATTTATGTATATATTAGAACTAATAAAAATTACTACTACATATATATAAACAAAATAAACACAAACAAAAAACAAAAGTGTTACAAAACACATATACAACATATGTATATAGACTTCTTCGATGTTTCTTATGAATTTATTGAATTATAAAATATATTCTCTCTAGTAGGTAATCAACAATTTGTTTGCACCTGGAAGAAGTGGTTTTTGACAAATTTAGCGTGCATTTGAGTGTCAACATTTAAGTGACTTTTTGCTTATTATTTCATATTTATGAGGCATAGAATGAAGTATGATATATTGTATCCTATGGACTATGTTAACTAATTTTAATAAACAAAGCTGGGTGTTATTTATTGGTGTTAGTTACAGTATAGCTACACTTTTATATTTTATTGAGTTTCGATTTTAATTTGTATCTAAAGAAAGAAGGTTAAAAATTAACTAAACTTATTGATCAATAATTAATTTAATTAAAAATGTATGATTTTTGAGTTTGAAGTTTAGAAATATATATATTAAATTGAAATAAAGAATTTTGGTATCTTGAAAGAAAATTCTGACATTATTAATTTCTGTTTAGTAATTCCCATATATTTATTAATATCTATATGTTTTAAATTCAATGTAGAAATGGTAGATTATAATATGCGTCTTATGCAGAAGTAATTAATCTTTTAAATAATTTTAAGCAAAAAATTCAAGGTATAAACATTTTAACATAGAAAAATGACAGGAAATATAATTTTTATAACAATATGCACAACATATTTTCAATATATAATGTTCATCATTTTCAATAAAATTCATTACACAATTTTCAGTACATATAATGCATTCTTTAATAGACAAATATTACGTGATTGTTTATCAGTTTCATCCAACATTTTGTTGACATAAATATTAATATTAGACATTTATGGATTGATTTGATCAACAGCTGAATTTTTCTTTATGTTTAATTGTAAAAAATTTCTGAACAATTACATTACTGGTTTAGTAACTTTTCAAATTTAAAATCGTTTTTGGTAGGTAGAATGTATGAAAAACAAAATTATTAATTTATATATACATACTGCACGCTTAATGAATCCTATATTTTAAAATTGAATATGTTTCATTATCAAAATCAGTTATAGGTCAGACAGAACATTTAGCAACTAGCAACAAGTAACAATCTTTTTCATTTTGGCGAGCAAAATGATTCGTGTGACTTATAATCTGTGTCAATATTGATCCTCAATATAAAATGAAACTAATTGGTACACACATGTCTTGCGCCTTAATTTCACTATGTTACAAACATTTTCGTCACTGATAAAGAAGAAACAGTAAACAAGGTATTTAATCGCAAAGAGAATGTATATTATCTACACCATTGCTACATTTTTCTTGTTCAAGTTGAAAAGTATGGAGGGTACCTCAACACCAGATCTGCAAGAATGGAAATACTGCGACGCCGAGGCTTTCTGTAGGAAGCAGAATCTTCAGATGCTGACTGATTATGCCAAAAATATCAGTCATGCGAGTTGGATTAGTTTGACGGCCTTTTTCCTAGATAAGAATGGTACTTGGAGATTGAAAAATGGCAGCCGCAAACGTATAACCCATAGATTGGATGCATTTACCAGGTGTAATGTCATCTTCCCCAGTAAGGAAGTGAAGAGCCTTTCTTGTAACCAATCGTTCCATGTGATTTGTGAGGATCGACCTGGAGGGCCGATTAGTACACACAAAAAATTAGGAGTTTTTGTGGAAGATAGAAGTCAACAAAATTGGAAGGATGAGCATTTGAAATATGGATGCTACGAGAAGAAAGTGTCCATGGCCTTACTTGGGGATTGTGCAATTGAGTGAGTTTATACATACATAATATGTGCGCTATTCTGTATTCTGTATTAATTATTTCCAAGTATTATGTCTCACAACTTTAAAAGTGGGTAATATATGGGACAATACATATAATTTTAATTATAAATTAATGTTGTTTCTGATATACGAATGTATAGGGTGTCCGGAAAAAAGTGCGTTTTTAATTTTAAATTTTTAAGCTTCCGAAAAAGTTTAAATAGATACTTTCAATATATGGGTGTGTTATTGATTTCTTTGTTAGTTCTATGGTATTATTGATTTCTATTGTAGTTCTAAGTTGTTATTTATTTCTATGGTGGTTTTATTTATTCAAACTGCTCATAGATTATGTATATTTTATATCATATTATATAATTTCAAAAATATGTCTACTGAAAATATAAAAATTGTCATTAAAATATTAGCTTTAAATAATTACAAGGCTGTGAAAATAAGAGAATTACTGGCAAACTTATTGGGAGATGTTATACAAGAAAGGTGAGTACAAGTATTATGCAAAGAATTTAAAGAGGGAGCACGGGAAGATGTTTTGAGGCAAATTGGATCTGGGCGTCCCAGAATTCTGAAAACCCAAGACAACATTGAACATATAGAACAGATTTTGCAAAATGATGACAGAATTTCCGTACGAGACATTGCTGAACAAACAGATTTACCGAAATTAACTGTACATAAGATCATAAGTGAATATTTAGGCAGGACCAGTGTGATGGTTCGTTGGGTGCCACATATACTTTCTGAGCAACATCAGGAAGTCCGAGTTTAATGTTGTAAAAACCTTCTACAAAATGTTTTATAAAGAAGAGGCATACGTCAAATATTATTCGTTTGCGATGAAAAATAGATTTATTGTGATTTATTGAAAACGTTTTTCTCCACAGAATTCAATACGCCGTTTGGTTCCAATAGATGCTGTTGGACCTGCAGGAGATCGACCTACAATTCCACGGATGATCATTTCGATTTCGGCAAAGAAGTTTCATGTTTTTGTAGCAGCTAACTTCTCAGGTATATCCTATTTTGAGTTTATTGAAAAGGGAGAATCTGTAAATGCAGAACGATACATTATTTTCATGAGAAATTGCCTCCAGTATCTTCAGAATGAACACCGTATGCCACCAGAACGTCTTCTGTGGATGATGCACGACATGCGAGACCACATATTGCCAAAGTGGTTACCAATTTCTTTGAGGAGCATGTGATAGATAATGTCAAATAATCTCCATACTCGCACGATCTAAATCTCCTTGACAGATTTGTCATCAGAAAACTTGAAGGCAGCAGACGGAATATCGAGTTTCAAAATAGTAATGAAATATGTGTTCATCTCACAGAGTTCCTCAATAGTCTTTCACACTACAAAATGAATAAACAGTTCCAAAATGTAATGGATTATTGTCAGTTTGTGATTGATAACAGAGGTGTTTATCCTTAGATTATGTTTTTTTAGTTGTTATATGGACTACATACAGTTTTTAATTCATAAATATATTTATTGTAAAATGTTCATAAAAATAAAAATAAGCACTTTTTTCTGAACACACAATATTATATAAAAAATAACCGTGTACCTTAGTTAATTAAAATATATTAGTTGATATTACCAAAGAAAAATCAAATATCTCTATCCACAAGAATAAATCCCTAATATAAACTCTAAATTGAATTGGTGATATTAGTGATGTATATTATCTATTCTAGTTCTCTTCCAAGATGTGCTAACATAGTTTCTCAGAAGAAGTCATATCATCTTGACATGAGCATAACATATTGTAATACATTTGGATTATTACTTATAGAGCGTCTTCTTAAGCAGTAGAAACTCTTATGTACATACACTTTAATGTACACTTTTATATACATTTTTATGAACACTGATCTAATAATAATAAATACTTAAAGAGGAAAATTTAATAAAATAGTTCATCTGAAAAGCATGGTTAATTAAGCATGTCACAATTACTGAATCAATTTATAAATATTTTTGAGACCCTTTATGCCATACAATTAATGAGTATAATGTAACCCCAAAGGTATTCTATTTCTTACCAAATAATAATTAAATAACAATGATATCTAGAATAAACAGAAATACCAAGGTAGTTAACATAGAAGTCTGAAATATGTTCCAAATTATTTATTATTAAGTGTGAAAATTGCGGCAAAATTACTATTTCAAACATAAATATAGGATAAAGAACAATTTGTATATGACTTCTATTTTCTTTACAATATTATGGCAGTGCATCTCCCAAAAAATATAAATAATTGCTTCTGAAAATATTTTTGACATATAAAAAATATCGAATTTCTAACAAGCTGTATACTTTTTTTGATTCTCATAGTTAAATTAAAATATATACCAGCATATATGCATTTTTTAATGTGTCAGATTACATTTCATTACATTACATTACATTCAGCTCATGTTTATAAATATATCGTTTATGTAAATCTAAACACATTTCCTAATTTGAATTTAATTTTTTTAATAAAAAATATGTTTACTACTCCAAATACTTAAAATTGTAGAGCAATATACAACTTTAAAATTTTTCCTTACATTTGTTATATAAAAAACAATTTTATTTTGTGTTTGCTGATATAATGCATTAATTAAAATTTATGAAATACCGAAATACCGTAATAAACATTCAAACCCATATTCTCCAACAAATAAAACAGAATTTTTATTGGTTAGGTTGCAGAGAAATTTCATAAACGAAATGATATATTTCGCAAATTTTATACTGGGTATATATGATTTTATATATAGTGATTTATCTGTCTTCCTTCAACATTAAAAAAAAGTGTATCTTTTGAAAAGAAAGTCACTCGCTCCAATTGACGTCATCCGTTATAGAGATCGGTGTAAAATTCTAATACACTAAATAGAACATAATTTAAACTAGCCCTGCTGATTTTTCCACTTTGCCGTAAGTCGTTCCACTGTGCACTATTGTAAACAATTCTCACTCCCGAGTAAATTATTGTATCATTCATATCTTTTTAACAACTTAGTAACGAAAAGACGCAATCTCAAATACAAATGGAACGAAGTTTTCAATTTTTACAATATTTTATATAAATTTAAAAAATTATATTTTGAATATTTCGAAATGTATTCTAAATAAATAGTATCGATAAGCCACATTTATTATTAATATTAATTAGAAGCTTGAAGGTTGGAAACTAAGAAACTATACAGTTTGCTTCAATTTGAACAACTTCCGTTCAAATAATGTTAAGTAGGAGGTGATGTTAACCCAAACTTTCCGCCTGAAATTCATTTTTGCATTCCTCATGATTGATATTAAAATTACCATTAATTCTTGAAAGATGCTTATGTATTTAAAATGAAAAATCGGTAATGGTTTAGAATATTGAAGGCAAATGTTATGATGAAGCATCATAATTAAAATGTTTATTTAAAGATATTAAAATTATTAAAATTATTAAATAATAGAGAGTATGTTTTTATCAAAACTTAAATGTATAAAATAATAATTAATTAGTTTAATAATAAAGCACGACAACTATATGAAAGCAGTTTACTTCTGCATGCAATTTATTTTGACTATAATGTATGTATGTATAAAGTAATTAACAGCTGTCTCAATTTTAAAACCTATATCTAGGGAGAAGGTCCTCGAATTATAACTACGATTTTATATGATTATTTGTACGCATGCAATCTACATGTATCTCATTGTTGTAGTTTTATTATATAGTAAACGTAATATAATTGTATTTATGTGTACTCATATGTACATTAGCATTATGTTTTTAGTGATAATGAAAATGTAATCTTAATAATTGATTGAGAGATTTTCATTTGGATTTAGAATATTAAGAGTAGTAAGGTAGGTGGAGCACGTCTACGTCACATAACCTGCTCCCCTGTCCCTCCACCTAGATACCTGTCAACCGATCACAATCAATTGCGACTTATGACAATTACCTATACAAGAAGATGTACGCGACTGCTCTAGTCGTTATGATTTATGCAACGCTTATACTGGACAGTTGTGTTTTGAACACTCGCCTCCATGCTTTATACACGTTTTAAAAAAAGTTTTAGAGGTACATAGTCTGTTCAGCCGAACTACGAACAACAACGAGAGGACTTGTACTTTTCACCTTCATCTCCTTCACCTGCTGAATGAAATGATTCCCTATCCTTAGGAATCCTTAAATTTAGCATGCCACGATCAGCATTCTTAACCTCTCTCCATTATCTACTTCTAGTTTATCCTCAGTGGATATAGATAAACATCCGCGCGTGGTCGCAGTGTGACGAAAGATTTCACTGCTTCGTCGAACACAAGTCTTATCGCTGTATGTATGATCCCCACAATAATCCTACTTTCGATTCTTTTCACTATGGTTTTATAAGTAGACCCAGGTACAGTCTGCTTTTCATGGATAGTGTTGCCAGATATATATATATATATATGATTCATGCCCATTGTACCACTAATTGAATTTTTCTTGGGTATTCACACTCATATCGACAAATTACTAACTACTATGGTTAGAGGTTGTGAAGAGTACAAAGTTCATCCAGTGCATTAATATACATTTTTTAAATCAATCCACTTGACGGCTATATTGTTGGCTCAGAAACGGCCATAGTTTTCTTAACGCTGACATGGCTTCACTACCCAACTTTAAAGACCTGCTAACAACCAATCTTCTCGGCAAGATAATTACATCAAATTTTTCAATGTAAAGTGTACACATTTCTATAAATGTGTAAGATAACACAGTTATACATACATATATTTAAAATATATATAAATTGCGTTTAATGACGATATATCTAATGTGTTGAGTGATACAATTAACAATTATATTACTCACTTTTTTTATTAAATGTGTCTATTGACACACTTATTATTTTCAGTGTGTTTCTCAGTTGTATTTTCCGATATATCATAATATCGGAGATGAAACATTTATTCATTTGTGTGGATGAATAAACCTTTAGCAGTTATTCACAAATAGGTATGGTATAATGACAGAAATATTTAAGAGTATAGAAGTTTATTATTTTTGTGTACTTCAGGTGTCTATCGAAAGTAGAATGCAAGTCGTTCTACTACAACACGGAGCTCCAGATGTGTGTCATCATTCTCTACACAGACAGCATGCTTGTCTCAACGATTCCAGGAGTAAATTGGACCCGGTTTAAGCTCTCCTGACTGCCTCATGCAAGATACAACTGATGGTCAACATTTTGTCAACGATATGGTTAACACTTTATATCTAATCAACGCATATTCACGCATAAACATCATTAGATGTAAAAACTTGTTTCTTTTCATTATTAATTCAAACATTACCATAAAATACATATATTTATTAGCGAATGACCATCCGTTCTAATTATATATATAATTATATATGTCTTAATTACTTCTTATCAAATTCATTGACTAAAATCAACAATAATTATATAGTTTAATTCTATCATAAATATATATGTACCTACTTTAAATATATAAACTAACTAAATATTAATTATTTACTATCATAATAAGCAAAATTATTTAGTATTATTAACTGTACTATTAACATTGAGAGCGTATATAAATAATTAATGTAATTAAAGTTTAAAATAACACAATATAATTAATTAAAAATTAATAATCGTTTATTAGTTCATTATATATAATATAACTGGTCCTACATGCAAATTGTAGACGATTATAGTTAATATTTATTGAAAATAATTTAAATTATTGCTAGAATGAAATCCGAGTCATTGAACAATATTTGTGACATTTTTATAAGCAGTCGTTAGTGTATAAAAATATAATTCAGCTACCACTAAAAGTGGCCACCGGCAATGCATTTTCCGATAGTTTAACGATCGAGGAATTGTTATAGTTAATTTATATTTATGAATCTTAAACAAACTGCTTCTATATTTTTAAATTTCTGTGGCTGTGAGTATATCGCATTTACTAATATTTAGCCCCGCCCATATCGACAGGCAAAATTAATCAAATCGTTTCGCTTTGTTTATGAAAAAGGCCCTATTCCTACGCAACCTATAATTGCATCTAGAGGTGAAACGGAAAAATAGAGGACAGAGAATGCATTGTTTCATAGGTATTTATACATATATATATATGACGTACCTATAATTGTAATATATTTGAAATTAATGGCATATACGAGTATTTATAACATAGACATCGTTCATACATATACATTTTTTGAATTTTATTGTTATTTAAAATATGAATGTATCCTAATGCAACTGTGCTAGTTAGGTTGTTTTTCTCAATTTTAAAATCATTTAATGTAGTTTTCAATTAGATATCTGGATTAATAAATTATAGAAATTACAGAAATAAAATAGATCTTCCATTTATCATTTAATAATTATAAACTTTAAACCATCGTATTAAATATTATCTTAAATGAAACATTTTTAGTTTACAAAGTTTATCATCTGCACATTAGATTTCTATGCGCCCACCTAGAGACCCTATAGGAGTGTATTGATTTTTTAATTGCATAAGTTCATAACATTATCCAATAAATTGTTTGATTAATTAATTGAGGTAAGCTTGTGACATGACCTTAGCAATTGGTTAGACTCTGAAAGTTTTTCCCTTTCAGCATTATATAGTTGTAACCAATATATATATATAGATTATATGTAGGAGTAATAGATTTAGGTGACCTTTAGTGTGACCTCAACACTCGCAACCAATCAGAATCGAGTACGGCTTTAGGCAATGGTAGAGCCAGGAGAGTATCAAAGAAACTCATAGGAGTTTAGCGTATTTTTAGAATACTTTTAGACAATAATTTAGGAGTTTAACGAATTTTTAGCATACTTTTAGGGAATCATTTAGGAGTTTGATGATTTTTAGCATACTTTATAGAATCATTTAGGAGTTTAACGAATTTTTAGCATACTTTTAAACTTTTAAGGAATCATTTAGGAGTTTAGCGAATTTTTAGTATACTTTTAGGGAAAATTTAGGAGTCTAGCGAATTTTTAACATACTTTTAGGGAATCATTAAGGAGTTTATGGATATTATTAAACAATTAATAAATCTTCTTAAAAGATGGTTATATTATAGCTATACTACTGAAATTTACGACAAGTAGTGTAGATGTAACTTTTGAATAATTGTTGTGTGATTATTTTTTCCTCCGATTAATAGAAAAGAGTTGATATAAAATTAATATAAATAGTGTTGTTTTCGTAACCTTTCCCATGGATACGATTTAATACTAACTTTCATAATCCCACGTTTAATTAAAATCTTCCCGTGTATTTAATAATGTCGTGGTGGATGCAAAATTTGGATGGCGCGCTCAATTTTGACGTTGCTAGGAGACGAAACGGTTTTTTGTGGTCTAGTCAGAGGTCACCCATATCTACTACATGTATACATATATATTTATATACATAATACATTCCATATATAGACATAGGATACATGCTCTTACATTCTTTGGTTGTCACCATCGTCCTAGGATAAAATAGGATCACCAAACATTTCCGTGTGTCTCGTTTGTTTTCTACTAGCTTTCAAGATTTTGGATAATAAATGTAAATGGGTGCCAGGACTAAATAAAGAGCAATTTGGAAGATAAATGTAAGATTGACTTTAGGTTTACCAGGGGGATGAGAGGTGAGTTTGACGGTTTTAATGAGTGCTTGTTTGGCTGTACTATTTTGATGTAGACATGTAGGGACGTAGATATGTAGATGAGCTGACATATAAAATATATGTAAGGAAGTGAAAATTGTGATTGAGATGATTAGAAATGAGGGAGATAATTTAATTTTCTTTGAGTTAAATAGTTTGAAGAGAGAGGATGTCTAATTTGTAGTTGTGGGCAAGAGAGAACGAAGCTTAGAATCAGCTCTGAGCCAATGACAACTTAGAGACCCTACTTTAAAAGTACCTGGCAAAATAACAAAGGAAATAGATAACAAAAGCTTACTAGAAGTAACAACACTGCAAAAATTTCAGTGTTATACTGATTCAGAAATGTGTCATAAGAATTAGGCGCCATTGAAACTTATTTGTGTCATCGGAAATTAAAATTGTGATTAGAAAGTGTGCATAATGACATCAATGGAACATAAGGTATGCAGAAGATTATATTATTTAATTAGCAGTTACAATAATTAATACAAATAACGTAATTATATATGAACTACTGAATGTATAATAAAATCAATACAATGTCAAATTACACACTCAATTTTTTCAAGTTAGTGACATTGTTTTAGTGTGATGTATAATGTTACAGTGTAAAATTTGATAGATACAATATAACTGTTTCAGAATAGTAGCAAATAGTATGAATACCTACATAATTTGTTTAGAAGTTGGAAATATTTAGTTGTATTTGTATTTATAGTTTTTATTCAATAACAATAAAATAGATTTGTAAGTATGTAAAAATGCTTCACAAAATTTAATCCTAAATCGTATTTGATGTGACAAAAAGTACCATGTCTTTAAATAATAGTAAAGCATTCAATATATAAATATTTTTGTATCTTGTAATTAAGTGACTTTATATTGTGCATGTTTCTGAAAAAATGAGTAATTTTATTATATAGATTTTGAAATAACCTTATATTTAAATTTTACATTTTATGCGTTTTAGTAAATTTTGTAAAAAAATATATATAATTGGAAATATTAAATTGCCGATATTAGTATTTTAAATACCATTAGTCAATCACAATAGAGAAGCTGTTATTATTATTATCAGTGTTTTCCTGAAGAATCAAACTTTGGTATTTTTCTAGTAACTAAAAGCTTAAATTTACTCAAAATTTCAGATCACATTAAAAGCAATCCAATCATCCACTCTTTAAAATTTTGAGAATAGTAAGCATTTAGAGAACACTTACAGCGATATTTACATTACATGGTACTTTTGTCCCACCAAATACGTTTATGTAACTATTTTACAAATACGTACGACGGTTAAAAAAGACAACCCCCTTTTAAAAGATTCTATTAACCCCAATTCTGAAATTTCATTTACTATACAAATGAAAACTGACAAATTTCCTGAATATATCCCTCATAACCCGATCCTCATTCTCAGTTTTTCATTGTATTCATTCAAATTCCCGGAAATAAATTACGTAATTACTTTTACTATACTGTCCTTTGATCTGAAAAGGGACAATTCTTTTGTTATATATATTTAAATGTTAAATTAAATGTTTTCATTCACTATTCAACACTATCGCGGTATCTTCAAACACTTGTAACGTACTTGTAAGACTTCAAGTTGACGCCAATAAGTCTACTTGATTCTGATTGGACGAGAGCTACTAGAGCAATATTGTCGAATATTATCTGTTTTCCTAATATATAATTACTATAGTACTATTTACTTATTATTAGTAGTACAAACTATGTATTATATATATTTTAATTATTAATTATTATTAATTATTAATGTTTTCATGTTGTCAATGTAATAAAGCATTGTTATAACATTGGTATTTTCTTAATATATATTTGTTGTCACTTAAATATACACAGTGACATGATATTTAATATGTATGTATTTATACATTTCTTTTAGATCTCTTGTAAGATCTCTATTGTAAGTATATCAATTTTCATAGAGTACTTAATTAGTTGGTGGTGGTGATGGTTTAAAATGGTATCTTTTCATGGGTGATTTTAATGGAAATATGGTCTAAATAGTTTGCAACTATAATTTATGTTAATCTTTTCATGGGTGATTTTAATGGAAATATGCTCTAAATAGTTTGCAACTTTTTTTGTGCTACAAAGAGAACTTTCATAATAAACGTTTCCTAAATGATTTATTAACGTCGTAATTATAAACATCAATGAAACGAAATATACGTAATTTTTCAGTATTATGAAGCACCTATTCGCCCATACGATCGCCGCTGAGGCACAGGAGGGACAGGCGTAAGTAATTTTCTGGTTATATTAAAAAATTAAAAAATATTGATTTTTATGTATCCTTATAAAAAATTTCCTTATTGCTCTCTTCCGCGTTATCGTCTAAGAAGGATCCTTCCGCGTTATTCCCTAAGAAGGAAACTAATTTAGTAGTATTAGTGTGTATTTCTTAGGTAATAACGCGTAAGGATAGTAATAACGTGTAAGGATATATATACATAGCAATAACGCATAAGGATATATATACATAGCAATAACGCATAAGGATATATATACATAG
>JAYRBW010069706.1:0-27046 GCA_036023295.1 Invenusta paracnida | reverse complement strand
CTAACCCAACATTAATTGTTCCTATCCCAAAGACAGTCCGGACAGGTTCCAGAGCCTTCTCCGTAGCTGCTCCCAAATTCTGGAATGCCATGTCACCTGATCTTCGTTCTATAGCTGATCATCAAACCTTTAGAACTGCATTGAAAACTTATCTATTTCGAAAGAATTGAATTGTCCATCATTATTATTTTATCTTATATTATGTTATATTATTTTGCATTATTTTTGTATTATATATTTTATATATATATGTACATTATTATATTATATTCATGTGCGCTTCTGACGTCTTCGGACATGCAGCGCGATAGAAATATATTATTATTATTATTATTATTATTTTGAATTTTTTACGTATAACAATAATTATAACTGCCCCTAATAACTGGTTAATAAATATAGAATGACTACTTATTTTATTGGTAGGTTTTCTTGATCAAGTTTTGAGACAAATTTAATCGAATGCATTGATACTGCAGTCAAATGTGGTATTATGTCATTGAAAATGTGTTTCTATTATAATAAACGTCATATTTCATATCAGGAAATATATCTTATTAAGAATACTACATTTTATTTATTACTTATCATACATTAATCATTTATCGTTTACTATCATTACTAAATAAACTGTACATTATGTACATATTTTTAATGAAACGCATCTAATAGTATTAATAAATAAATCACTATTAAATTATGAGTGTCATTCTATATAAAATAATTGATTTTCTATTTAGATGCGTCTTATTTAGTAGTCTTTGTATATTTACTTTTTATATTTTATAAAGTTTATATTTCAAGTTAATACATAAAATAGACTATTACATATTTTGAAATTTGTCATTTATATTTGTATAAATTCAAAAAGAGTAAAATCTGAAATTTGCGGTGGAATATGTACATAATATATATTATGTGATTAATAATATGTGACTTATAATAATATTTTATTACTGATTTACTTATTTGCTTAATTACCTACATACAAATTATTAATTTGGCATATTATTTTACGCATTAAATAAAAAAAATGTCTTCGTTTTATTTCATATACAGAAAACTTAAGTAATTAATACACATTATTAGGCATATATATTATTATCCCTGTTAAGAAGGATTTCCTTGTTTTGTTTTTTAATTGATAAGAATAAATAATTTCCACATCTATCAAAATGTGAAACCTTCTTTAAAGGTTTATACTTGATTAATACTGACGAACTATTAACCTATCACAGATGAATGTTCTCAAAGTTCTTTCAAACGTGCAATATAAATGTTGTCCCATATATAGCATCTATACTGCAGGGGAGAACAGTTTACAAAAGCTTTCTAACGAACTTCAGGAAGCCAAAAACGCTAATTTATATACTAACCGTAACATATTTTTAGTCATTTACACATTGATGCGCTCATTTTATTTCATTCAACTCTTTTGAGCAGTAAATTTTATTTTGGATACAAGTTTATAATTATTTCTCTATCTCTCTCTATCTCTTTCTCTCTTGACAGGAATTCCGCGTCTATTTTTATCGAACGCTGGAGGAAATAGATCAGAAGATCTACAAACAGGAGGTTTCAGAGCTGCGTTGGTTCGAGAACTGGCAAAAATCCATCACAACCATCAAGAATCTTTACTAAACTCAAACAAACTACACTGCTGTTCCATTGGTTTCTTTTCTTATTTACAATATATACACATTAATAAGTTGACATCCACAATTTTTACTGAGATCTACGTATAAAATAGTATTCTTGCTTATTTTTCATTGCTATATTAGAGGTTGAATTGAAAATCCCATTTAATTAAGCTGCTGTTGAAATATTTTCACATAGATTTTTTTCTGATTAATGAATTTATTAAATTACCGATTATGCCATGCAAGATTCTATTGTACATTTAAAAAATACACGGTTATTACTTCATCTCGTTTTGTCTTAAATTATTGTTTAATATGATATTTGATGCACAATAAAATAAGGTTTAATTGTAATATCATAATTAATTACGTTTTTTCCAAGTCAAGTTATATTTCAAATTTATTAGTATATTTATATATTATCAGAAATTGTGTTGTCTTCGGGAAGAGTTAAATAATTACAAATAATAGCCATTCTTGGCCACAATGGAGTGAAGGTTTTCGCTCAATTTCGTCAGCTGTTTCTTCATCATGGCTTCTGTGAAGGCTGGCAGTGTGTTACTAAGATAATATTTTATGTCTTCTTTGTCACCGAAATCATCTACCTCATTTCGCATTAATTCTAATCAATGGAAAATAATCTGTCACACATGTTAAAATCCGGGGAGTAAGGTGGTTGTTTAAGAGCACGAATGTTTTGGTCTGCCAGATATGCGAGTGTTTCCCTTGACACGTGTGGCGTAGCATTGTCTTAAGTCAAACACATGTTTTCAGGACGAATGTTGGCATGCTGTGTAAAGTGAACACATGTCTCACAATAGCTTGATGTATGATCCTGAGTTGATGGTTTCAGTACACAGCCTGAAAAAATACTCATCTTTCAAAGACACCGCAACAAAGACCATAAACTTTTTGTCCATCTGGAGTTTCTTTGGTATCTGCAGCTTGTCGCCATATGGTTCTAACCATGAACCAATATCCTTCGGTGATAAACTATATCGACAGTAGAACCATTTTTTATCTACTATAACAATAATAACTTTTGTGATTCGTGACTCAAATGCCTGTGGCCAATCTTCGGCACGAACAACACGCTACTCACGATGTTTTTCGGTCAGTTTGTGAGGAGCATATTGTGTTTTCATCCATATTCGCTCCAAACCTTCATTAAGAATTCGATTGACCATTGTATCATACAACCGGAGTATCTGGCCAATTCTTCTTTAAGATAGTGTAGTATCTTCATCAATTAACCTCTGTACATCAAGTATAGCAAGTAAAGATTCTTCTGGCATCACTCTAAGGGCGTTCTTGTTCTGGAGAACGTTCGAAGATGACTATTATGCCCTCGCTGAGATCTTTCATAATCTTTTGAACTTGGCGAACTTGCATAGCTTCATCAGTCAAAGTTATTTGTAGAATTTTGTGGATTTTAGTAGCACTCATGTTACATCAAATGTCGATTATATAATATCTTTGTGTTACATCGTCGAAGTGATTCAATTAAAAACACCATTTTATAACGTGTAAGCATCATAATTATTTCACAATGCTGTGTAAAAATCCGATTGGCTATATTATAATTCAAATTCGAAATTATGAAAATGTCATTAATTAAGAAACCGCTGACGAAATTGAGCAAAGACCTTCACTCCATTGTGGCAAAGATTGGCGGCTATTATTTGTAAGTTTGTATATAATTAACTGCTCCATAATATTTCAGTATAATAATACTGATAAATTTGAAATACAATGTCATTTGGAAAAACCGTCATTAACAGTGTCGCTAAATAGACCCGAATTCGAGTAAAATCCGAATTTTCAAGCAACTAACCCGAATACCCGATTTTTAACCCTTCACCCGAATCCTGAGTGACGAATGACCCGATTTTTTTTTCTTATGCATATTCCTATAAATGTACTTATGGAAGGCTGCTACAGAAGGCTTCCAATGCTCATGGTGCTTACAACAAACGAATACAAGAACAAAAGCGGTTTGATGAAATTCAGAAGGAAGAACAAAACGGAAGAACAGGAGAAGTTGTTGATAGCATCCTTTGAAGAAGAAAAACAAAAGCTGGTTGATCTGTCAGAAGGCGTGATTGCTAAGAAACTTGAAATCCAAAACAGTTTAGCTCAAAAAGCTAAATAATGAAAGTTCAAGAAGAGGCTATGGAGAAAATTAAAGAACGAAATGAGGAATTGGAGCTTCTTTTAAAAGATAAAGAAAAACCGAACAAAAGAAACAATATTGTGTCCAATCGCCTTTTTGAAAATGTCATTGAAAGGATTTTTAATAATGCAGATGGTGGTTCATAAAAAAATCCAAAACTCACTGATAAATATATTTTCGTTAATTTTTTTTATTGTTGCATACTTATCGATATTCTTATTTAACAATTATCTTGTACTAACATATAATGTGGTTTTTAATGAACAAATTTGTCCCATGATAAAATTTCTCTATCTCTACATTAATGCTCTATAATTATAATACAATATATGTATATAATATTATAATTTGTGTTTAACGCTCGATTCTGATTGGTCGGGAGGGTGGGGTGTTCCCGCGCCCTACCTCCCTTATACTACTTCTATATAATCATATTAAATTCTCTGAGCGTAAATTACTGTGTTTGCTCCCATCCAATCAAACGTCGACATTTTCCTAAAATCCAAGTCAAATACATCTTTCAACTTGCCTCTCCAACCGCCAAGCACTTGTGATGAGACCCAGAGGGTCTGTGAGATTTATAATGACAAAGAACCAGGCACCCTCCACCTCAAAGTCCATAGTCTGTTGTCCTGGCGTTGTACAGGTGGAACCAAGCTTCGTGTAAAAAGTCATCTCATCAGAAGTGCCACTACTAATTAAAGTATCCGATGGATAGAAGTAACAAACGCAGGTTGTGACTCTTACAATTATATAACATTTGAAACAATATATTCCGAAAAAGTAATTTTAAATAAATTAACTGAACTAAATGTGATTTTAAACTGTTTGTATTATTGTTTCAAGAAAATTCGTTTTTCTTTTATAAATTTCAAAATCATTTTGAAGAGTTAGGCCTCGACTTTGGATGATTATTTATCGCATTCCACCCATAAAATTGAATAACGAGATATAATTTTTATGGCTTATATATGGTTAAAAGTGTAGCAATTTATGTTTAATATTTAATTTAATAAATGTAAAATCAAGCGATAGTAAATATATGCTTAGACATCATTTAAAAAATAAAAATTGTCTATAAATAATTGTGTAACTTCTATATTCATGAAAATTGGTAAGCGATCACTATAATATTTGATAGCGCTACCAAAGTTCATAACATTTCGAAAACAAAATTAGTTGTCACTATATTGATCAATGTTAGAGAATGTATTTAACTGTAGAAATCATAGAGATATGTTTTAAAATTTGATAGTAGAAACAATTGTAGTATTATGTGTTTGATAGTATTAAAATTTGATAGTGGAAACAATAGTAGAAGTATCCATAACTAAATTTTCCATTGTTCCAAATATATACCACCATTACGTTAATTAGCTTTAACAAATCTGTAGTTTTCTTTTTGAGTATTTTGAGTGAAACAGTGTTTCGTTTGGTTCATTTTGTTAAATATAATAGGATTAGATAATATAATTTTCTCAGTTACATTGAATGGATATGTTGTATTATATTCAATATTATAACATCTTTATGTGTGCCGCGTTTTTAATATATTTGGAGAATAATTGTTTATTTATTTTAAAAAGCCCGCCAAACTTATGCTCATTTGATTTTCTTCTGCCTAGTCGCTTGGTTTTCAGTAATTCTTCAGTGATATTTATCTTAATTTTTTATGGTAATTATGTAGTTATGTTCATATATATATATATATATGTATTTATTTATTGTTGTATATTTTCAAAAGTAATTTTGAATATTTTTCCTATTTTGTTATTTGATAAAAATTTGCAATTAAAATTAAATTCCTGATTGTTTGTCATTAAATTATAAATGTATATATGAGTCTCATTATATATTAAGAAGTTTAACTATAATAAGAGACCATATTCTCTATGACTATATAGGTATAGTCATAGAAGTAGAAATAGAATTTAGAAAAATCAATTTATTCATTGTAAGATGTTAGTACTTAGCTCAATCTGTACCATAATTGTTTGGCTCAAATTTGACCAACATTTTCAAATTCTTCAACTTTACTATGTGTTTTACTTGCCCTTAGTAACATACTCATGCATGCCATATACAATATATCTTATCAGGGCTTGTATTTTTTCATTGATTTTATGGACATTTTGTTGGGTCTTGATATTTAAAAAAATGCAAAAATATATGCTACACCTACTCCCCTGACACCATCACCATCTAATCACAGTCATCTATGTTCATATGACATGGAATTCTAAAGCTGATTTTATTTTACTTTTAAAACACAATTACATCAATTGAATCATGATATAACTTTTTAAAAGGGTTTTTCATTGACATTGGCATTTATTTTGTTCAATGAGGTAGATCAAGATACACTCAAAGATAAATGAATTATATTTATTCTTTAGATTTCCCTCCAATCTCAGAAGACCTGGATGCCTATTGGGCAAACATTTCATCTCTAAAGGATTCTGCTGGCTTCCTAAACTTTCATTTTATTGACAAAACTTGCCAAGTGCCTTATATGCCTTTTGGTGTTATCATGGCAATGCTATAATTCTTAAAGAGCAGCCAAAATAAACAGCTTGTGACAATAATGCATTGTTCTTTATCACAGTCAACAGTAATCGGAGTTGAGCAGTTAAGGATGCAATTATTTTTGTTATGGGAGACCTAGGGACCATTTATCCAATACTATCACTAATACCATAGTGCTTTTATTTAGACAAGCATCCCATTAGTATAGGGCTGCTATTCAAAAAGAAAACAGATATAAAGCACCTGCTAAAAGAACAAAAGAGCTTAATAAATCCAGAAAGAACTCATTAACTTACATAAAGAGAAATCTTTATTAACCAGACGAATCAAATCAACAAATTGTATATTATAATATAGGAAGCCAGTTCCAGACTTTCCAGAGGCAGAAGTCAAATATTATGGAAATTTCAGTCTCTTCAGCAATGATTTCTTGAAGGAACTGCATTATAAATCTTCCAAAGTGGAAATCAGCATTAATAGCATGAAAAAAAAGATTTATTGTAAATATAAAATTGGTTATATATTATTTGTCCATCATTTATGGTTCATTCTATGTTTTATTCTTCTATATATTATTATTTTTCTGCAAATTACTGTGGTACATTCTTATTTATTGTCATCAGAATTGAAATCATGTAATATTAAAACAAATATGTATGTAACAAAAACTCTTGCTACTTTTATGCTTAAAATGTGTTATGTTTAATATATTATGTGTATATGTTTCTGCAATTCCATTTGAATATAGAGACCATTATTATTCATTACTACAAGGTTACAAGCATTTATTACATGAACAGGGTCATACTTTCTAAACAATATTGTTTTGTATGAAATATCCAAATGTTGTATGTACATTATTATCCTGTCTGTATGAAATACATTTTACATTCCTCAAACATACAAAAAATCCCTCAATTTTTTTATGGGTCAATCACAAGTCTGCTGTACTTGTAGCTAAGTAACATTATAATTGTCCTATATAATTTCAAATATTGTCTACTTATTCTAAATGACTATTATCAACTGTTTGACTAGGGTACATTTTGTCCTGATTCCTATCAATATAATCTATATAATTAATTGATTACTTACTAGATACAACATACTTTTAGTCAGCCTGGCTATAAAAATCAATAATTATAAACTGAATTTATAAAATGCAAGTAACTAAAAGTAAAGATTTCATACTTAGTCCTTTATTTATATTATTATTATGACTGTCTTACTTTATATTTTATTAAAAAATTGAATTCTACTCAACTCCCATGGGCATGTTTATGTCCTCTTTCTTAATTTATATACAGTATATATATATAAATTTATTTAGTTTTATGGTCAGGCTCAAAATCTTTTTTATATATCATAAATTAAAACCTATTATATAAATTTTTATTTATAAGTATTATGATGGATTCTATATGCAGATAGTATTCTGTGAAAGCATAAACAAGCCATTGACTAAAGTTGAAAGGGGTTGAAGGGAATTTGTTCAATATTTTTATAAAAAATACTATATATCTCATATTCATAACCTTATGTTATTTTTAAGTAATAGAATAAAAACTATGTTTTTCTAGTGAGTTCAGTCAGATTTTTAAATTTATAGGTATACTAGTAAAGTATTAACACTTATGTAAAATAGAATAAGATTTCAAGAATATGTTTCACTGTTTCTTCTGAATTCATTTTTTTAATAACTAATAGGTATTATTTTTGGCTATTATTTAAAGTATTATTTCATTTTAGAGCTATTTTTAAATTGTTTGCCAAATTAAGATAGTTATTTACACAAATAATATATTTCTTTTTGGTGATGATTTTTTTAAATCAGATAATAACTGCTATTTACTTGAAAAATATCTTAATATTTTTCAACAATAATGACAATATTATATGGAATAATATATTTCTATTTGTACAATTTAAAACTATTTTAAAAGCTGTATATTATATACAAATTGGAAAATAAATATTTAGATATGAAATATTCATTAAAATTTAAGCCTTTTAAATAGAGATATAATTACAAAATACTCTTTGAAGAGTCTTGTATGCTTCCTGAAAGATTTTAAATTATTTAAACACAAAATTATAGTTTAGAAATTCAACTGAATTCTGATCTGGATTTGATTTTTTTTTTTCATTTTTTTCAATATAGATAAATTGGCATAGACAATGGGAATTATTTTTAATATATTTCTTCATATATTTTTCGAAATAAATTGGAGCAGTTTAAACATTATAAAATAAGCTCACACCTACATACATACATCTGACATGGTCTTTTACTTTTTCTGCTGTTAACAAAAGTTTTTATTGTACTAAAAACTATATTATTTATTGGGGGGGGGCAAGATTTATTCAAGTTTCAGTGGACTTTTTTTCATAAAATAAGACAGGTGTGTGTTTAATTGTTATAAGCATCTGTAACCTTTTCTGTTTGGCACTATATAGTATATCAATAAAATTTGACAAAACAGGTGTTGTTATTGATAGATTAAAAGGTCTTTCATTCAAACTATTTTAGTCAGACAGGCTGCTTTATTGGCTCTTGTGAAAATCTGAAAATTGGTTTCTCTCTCACTTCATTTATTCTGCTGCTAAAAAAGTTTTTTTATAACATAGCATATATATGTACATTTTGTATAAGTATATACCCTTTGTTAATTTTAATAACATACATGACCATTTGGCTATATGTTATCATAGGTTGTGTATTATAGGTATCATATTACCATAATTTCTCATTTATCAAGAAAGTTATCAGGGGCTTAAAATTAACTTTTAGAGTCATCCACCCACCAAGCCAGTACTTAAAAATTTCCACCCATTCTGAAAAAATTTAACCAGCCCAAAATTTTGTTATACATTTATTTTAGTTTTTATTTTACATTAGTTAGGTCAATCTATTTTATATTAATTTTTCACTATAATTAGTCAAAATAGTGGGAACAGTTATTTAAAAATGCACTGTTTCATCCTTAAAATTTTAAAATATCACTGGAGACTAGTATACTATTTGTTAATGCTATATCCCAATTATTTACAGTTAACTATTATGGATAATAGACTAAAATAGGATTTTGTTATAAAAGGTGATCAACACATGATTGTGTTTACCCCCCAAAGTTATTTACTCCATCAACATTGGAATTTCCATTGTGTTCACTTCTACAGCACATTGGCAATTTAATATGGCTGAGGAAATTATTTAATGTCAATAACAAAGTTTCATCATTTGTTTTATTTAACATGTATCAATAAGAATTCACCAATCATTTTATTAAAATTAATATTTTTATAGTTTTATACTATGCTAATTATTTTGCATAATATTTAAGCTATAAAAATATACAGCTTATATATTATCAGATAGTATAATATTTTAATAATTTCAGCTGATCCTATATTCTATAACAACATTTACCTGTGGAAAATGGTATTAATCTCTATGAACATTAAATTTGTGTCTTATTGAGATAATAACATATTCATTTGTATTGAGAAAATTGTTATATACATTATATAATTTGAAATATGTTCATTAAGTACAAGTGCTTTAGTATTTATTTTCTCTGAATGTGCACTTTATTATTTTTGTAATAACAGGCCAATTTTACAGTTATTTCAAAGTCATACATTCATCTCTCCCAAAAGATGTAAAAATAAATTATTCTCCTATCTTACATTTATCACTAAACAGGCAACTAAATTTATATTATTAGAATTTTCATGGATAGCATATCAAAAAGGTATATTATACATTGTAAATATTTTTATTATAGAGCTTGATCTTAAATATTGGTGGGGAAATTCACAACTTATCCTAAGAGAAGCATACAAACCTTGTGAAGTTTAAAAAAAATACACTAAAGTACACAAATGTATCCAATGACATATTCTATACAATGCTATTTGGTAATGAATTCTATTAATGTCACTGTAATTTGTGGTTCCAACAGTGGTAACATTTGTTTGTGTAGAGCTTGTGCTTTTGCTGCCACAATGTAATATCAATGGCACCAATAGGAATTGCTTTGTACTATGTATATTGTGCTTGCATACCGACTAATGCATTGCATTGTTAAATGCATACTGTTATTAGTTGCTCTGTAAACTTATTAATACATGCTGTTGTTTACTACAAAAGTGTAAATAATTTCCATATATTTCATAGTTCTATTGGAATTATGTATGCTCAAAATAACAACTTAGTCTAAAACTATTATATTTTATAACATGATAAACTTCAGCACCTTTTTTTAATTACACTTTTTATTAACAAATTATTATTGTTGCTTTATATTATCTATTTAATCTATTAAAAAATTATAGATTCAACTTATTTTATTATAAGAAATTTAAAAATATATTAGATGTTATTTTTAAATATCATTTTAATAAAATAAATACCTTTATTGTTGAGGTGAGGAATGAGATTTTTCTAGATAAAATATTTTGAAATACTTTGAAAATTAATGAAATAAGAGCAATTTATGTAATATAATATACAGTTGGGAATGTACCTAAAAGTAAAAAGCATATAATCTATCTATTGCTTTAAGTTTTAAACTAGGTACATGTGCTATTTGAAAAAATATAGTTGTGTTTGTTATTTAAATGTTATTATTAGTTTTAGTAACTAACATCATTAAAATAATTCAATAATAGTGTATTTTTATTTCCTGCACATATTATAACACTTATAAAATGTGTTAGATAGATAAATTACAATTCAATATTATTTACGTTCCCAATAATTTATTTTAAATATATACTTAGTTAACAACTTATTTTTCAAATAATAATCCATTGGTATTTATTTAGAGAAATTATGTATGGTTTTAAAAACTACAGAAAGTTCTCAAAATTATTACTTTAAATTATTTGTTTTGAAGCTGACCTTTAAAGCAATCAATAGAGTATGGTATGTTAGATGTTAGTTTGTTTACATCTAGTAATGTTATGCTTCTTACGGAAATTTGTTTAATATACAAATTTTGTCATATGTTAGCATATATAACGTTTTTTTAATACGCCAAACTTTTAGAGTTCTGTTTTATAATATATTCACAATTAAAAATCATATAGCTGCTAAATGCTATTAAATAATATAGTTTTCCCATCTGATGAATTGTTATAAAGTGATATCTAACAGTACTGTTATTATTTTTTTATTATTATTGATGACTTAATTCTCTTTAATATTAAAACATGGATATATTCAGATATAGTTACCTAGATTCTAAATGAAAACTTTTTGATTTATATAAGGGCTGGTATTTTGTATTTTTTCTGCGCTATATTATATTCGGTTTTGGTAGGCAGTGAATAATAATATCATTATCTTTATTAAATAACACTAACTAAGCGAAAGCCTAAACGGATCAAATTTTGTGCTCAGAATTTTGTATATACATATATTATAAGCTATGCTTTAATCTAATAAAATATAAGTAAACTATTTATGTACAACTTTTTTATGATGGTTTTATTTTCTTCTAACTGTTAGTAAATAATTTGTTGTTAAACGATTTTATTTGAGAAAATTTCAAATTCGCTATACCTCATTTTTTAAATTGTCTATTTCCCTTTATTATGAATTTATTTATTTCAAGATTAGTCTGCAACAATTACTATACACTGTTTCTTTTTAAAATAATACATTATATATATAAATCACCATAGCATTTCAATTTGTATATAATTAACAGATCGTCATTTTTAAAGTAAGAACAACCATTTATTTTTTCATTATAAGGTTATGATAGGTTTTTGGTAATCGATTGTTGATTTATCTAAACTGTGAAAATGAAGAGACTTTTATCGTGCGCGCTTATAATGAACTTATATTCCCCTCTCCATGACCTTTCCCTGCAGATTCGTTCTTGATTTTGACGAGAAACAAAACATATAATGTCGGAATGTGAAGAAGATGAGGACTTCTTCACAGCAGTTCGGTCTATGGTGCCGTCTTTACCGCCGCTATCGCCACCACCACAGGATACCAAAATTCTACGCTTGGAGGAGTCTTTTGGTGGCTTAGTATGCACTAACTGCCCAATCGATAATCCATTCTCCACGTGGGATGAGGCCGATTTCACTAGTCATCTAGTCGAAGTGCACCCCGACTCGGTTGAAACACTGTGTATCTACTGCGACGCTTACGTAACTACCACCAACACAACTGATGGTGGGTCGTCCCTTTTAGCCCATCTCAATCGCCACCTAGAGTATACAAACCAGTCGGCTTTTGAGTGCACGGCCTGCTCCTATCAGACTAACGAGGCAAAAGCTTTCCTCGGCCATACCTGCAGCTCTGTAAGACGTGTTGACTCATCTGCCGCTGCTGATAACTGCTATGGAGTGGACCTATCCCCCTCAGAGGAAAAAGACGATGTGTGCTGCGCCCAGTGTCGCCTACGGCTGCCTAATCGTTCTTCCCTGGTGGGGCATGCAAGAGACAATCTCTGTGTTACTCTTCACTGCACTCAGCCTGGTTGTTTAGTGAAGACGACCTTGAGAGAATCGATTATTCAACACATGAAACAGCGCCACCCTGATTGTGTACCTAACTTTCGTTCCACGACTCAGGTAAGGCTAGGAAATGGTTGTGTGAAAGTACGTGTTTTTAAAATAATTACTTTGGTATATTTAAATGGATGTATATTATAAATAATTTACTAGTAAACTTTCGAGTTTTATGAAATAGTATTAGTATCAAATCCATTAAATTAATTGTTTATTTTTCATTTATAGAACAACTAAATGTGTTTATAACTTTTTTATTGTATTATTGAAATCCCTTCGAAAGACTAAATTTGCTTCGTTATAACGGCAGTCTGTGCATTAGGAATGTTTCATGGAGGCAAACGTATGTGAAAAATTTGAAGACAACGACAACGTGATCTTACCTACCAACATGACAGTTGTATTAACTGCTCTGTTTCGCCTATATAGACAAGCTACGCGTTCTATAGGTAAGTGTACTGCTGGATTACACCTTAACCACCACCTCCAACTAGAATGCATGGTGACTTGCGTCTTAATCAGTGTCGTACACAACAGTCACATTACAGCAGGCTACATAGGCGATTGTGTACTGGAGATTCCTCGGGTTGGTATCTACAGAAAAATACGTGCTTCAGTTCTACTTTGTACCCGGCGCAGCGTCGGCTCAGAGAAGACAGCACATAGGTGCCTGGCTTTTTAGTCCAGTAGATTACTATGCATAGTGTTTAAAGACACGAAAGGGACTTGTGCAAAGTGAGATAAGCTGGTCAGTTAGTGACAGAGACAGTCTAAGAGGTCTTATTGTGGTGGCGCGGCGATTTCCACGCTCAATAGAAGCTGCAGTTAGCCTAGGTTGTCTTGTGTCTCGTGTGTATCGCAATATGACCCCGAAGGCATCGAGCTACAGCTAGTTGTAGTGGTGGTATTCCAGTGCTGTCTCTGTCTACAGTAGATATATATACCCGGCTAGATGATATAGACGACAAACTGTGGGCAGGACAACACAGAGAACTCTCTGGGTTGAAGTCTCAGTCAGTAAGTAAGCCAGCAATGTTCTACTTGAATGTTACCGATGTACATAGAACAGTCAGTCAGACGCTGGCCTAGCTTCCTCGATTTTAACTACAGCGTTGTGTCTTCTCTTGACTCGCCTCGGCTCTCTATGCGCGCACATATAGAGAGCCAAGGCTGCCTGCATCTAAACAGCGTTATAGACTGCGTGGCCTTCCTTGTTGTTTCTGTTCTGCGCTGAAGTCAGTCAAGGCAGCTGCTATGTTCTCCTGTCTAGCTGGTTGCTGTATATACCTTCTTTCTGACGCAGCAGACTTCGCTCTCGCAAGACAGAGAACTGGCTGAGTGTGTTGTAGGAACTAGAAGCTGCTAGAGGTGGAGAAGGTTTTCAGCTTTTCTGCCTCGCTTCTGCCTTCTTTCTCTGTCTACTTCTGCATCTCCGCTGACTGCCGGCAGTCGTTCGTATCGTCTTGTTCGTCGTCTCTAAACCTGCCTAGTTGCCTTCTCTTCTTGGATGTATTAAACACGATGGCATCCATTCATCCAGGCTGCCTGGCTTATCTTTCCGGTGTGGTGTGTCGTCACCGCACTGACCTAGCCCGCTTGTAGCCTGTCTGTTTGTCTCTCTCTCTCCTCCACTCTGCACTCGATATCAGCGCTCTCAATGTGTGTCTTGGTTATAGCAGTGACGTCACATAGTTGATTGCCTGCCTGCATGCCTGAATGAATGGTTGTGGACGGATGGACGAAGAAATGAACGAACAGAGCGATCTGTTCTGTGTGGTGAATTGAGCTGCGGTGGACGTGAGCTGCTGCTTCAACTCTGCGCCATTCTGCCTTGCTCCTTGTCTTGGCTGGCTGTGTTGTTGTATTAGGCATACAGACGGTCGAACGAGCTAGCTAGCAGCTAAGAAGATGGATGCGTGGATGGAATGTCGGCTTTGTGAGTGATTCTAGAATTAAATAACTACATGGCCGGTCGATTGGAATGAGCAAAAGTGCGGACGTGCGTGCTAGTTCTGCACAGAACAGCGCATACACGCAACCCAGCGTGTGGTGTACACCTTCGATTCTTTGGTGTATTGGTGCCTTTGTTAGGCAGGCTGTAGTTAGTAGATTAATAGTGGTCTAGCATATATTTAGATGCATGGTGGTACATGCGGATGATCGCTGACTATTCGAGAAACTATCAACCAGAGATTAGAACTGATTAGCCTTTCTTTACTTCCTCTGGGTTGTTTCAATCGTACAAACCCAAATTGTATAAACTAAGATTCCAAAATCTAGAGAACTTTTGTTTATATCTTTAAACTATATTTTATTGATTTAAATATGTAAATCAATGATAAATTATGTCATATACATATAATGCTTCCACAAAGCTATATTCTAAACATTCTTTTTTTAACTAATTCTGTTTAACCAAACTTAGTAACATTTTATAAACTAAAGTACTTTAGATATATTAAAATAGTTAATTTAACCTTTAAATTAGTAGCTATATTCCAAAAATGTTATTATTTATAATTAGTTATTCTTATTTAGTATAGCGTTTCTATTTTTAACAAAATTTACTTCAAATTAGGATGTTTTATAAATGTATCTCCCACTAAAATATTAAAATTCAATATATATTTTTTTTTTTATAAAAACTTTGAAAATTATACTACTGTTATTAGTATGTGAAATCATAATTGAAATTTTGTAAATGTATTTTCATTGGCATTAATTTTGTTAATTCCTATGAAAGTCTCACACATCTAGGTAATAATAAATTTAAAATTAGTTAATAAGTTTGTTTTTATTGTCTAATCATTTGTTAATAGTAACTACGACTAATTAAAGAATAAGTAGTGTAAGATATTTTAGTGTATTTCTCTTAAAATCCTCTTTTCTGAGAGTATCAATTTGATTCAAAAATAAAATTGAACATTGTCCATATTTTTGACAGATTAATGCCAGTATTAAAAAATTGTAAGCAAGTGATATTCTATTTTTATATTATCCACTATTCCATAAACGAGATTTGCCAACATTTATGTAAATCGTTATGTGGAAATTATGTAAACATTGGAAGTGGCGTTGTCTTATACCTGTCGTCTTTATTAGTTACTCGTATCTCTATTCTCTTTTACCATACAGTTGCTATGCAACGAAGCGGGCCTACGCTTCCAAACAGATAGCACCATATCTATTAACAATGGCCCTGGCGTGCCACCTCTGGGACTGACACCTGCCGCTCTCCAGTCAGCCCTGATGGGAGCCCTATTGGGACGCATAGCCGAGGGCGCGGGTGCCCCCGTTGGCCCAGTTCCCGAGGGCGCTCGACCTGGACTTGTCCTGTGTCTACGCTGCCCCTACTGTCATTACTCGACTGTCCGTTGGGATCGATTCCTGGGACACCCTGCCGAGTGTGGCAAGTCTCACCGATTCCCTGCATCCCCCCATCGACAGTTCGTCTACCGACTCTACACCTGTTCACTGTGTCAGGCGGTGGCTAGTGAGAGAAGTCTTGTTGAGGAGCATGTCGAGTCACTGCATCAGGGCAGCGATATTGAGGTTAGTATTTTAACTTTGCTTTAACCGTTTCAAAATATTTCGTAAATTTTCTGCGTTAAACTTGTGTGTTAAGAAATTGCTACTAGACTAGAGTTGGTAAAAAACGTCTTCATATTTGTAATTATTTCGCATACATATATGCCTATTTCTAGTCAAATATTATGGTGAATTTAACTATAGTCTATTGGTCCTAATTATCTTTTAAAAATGCATGATGCTGTACATATTACGATTTAGAAGATGTTGTTACTTTAATTGATAAATTCCTTATTGTTAGACAATGTTAACGTTTTTTTTTCTTTTAATCAATAACATTTTAAAATAAGTCATTCATCTTTAAAAGATGTATAATTTGGTATAATACAAAATTTGTATTATACTAAGACAGAGATTATTTCTCTATTATTATTGATTAAAAATCTTTCTAACACAATCAGATCAATAACTACTATAATATGTTTATTGACTAACCTAAGATTATCTATTACTGTTTAAAATATAATTGTTTTTGGAATTTAAACTTCGGATTTAAATAATAAACTAACTCACATATAATTTAATAAAGTATAAGATAGTAGTCTTCCAATATCGGAGCTACATTCAATATTTTTAATTAAGAATATAAAGGATAAGCTGATGATTTTCCATGTATTCTACCTAATTGTCTATCTTATTTTTCTGAAAATTTGATACCCATCTTGTTATTATTATAATATGTAAATCAACTTCTTACTATGATTAAAATTTAAGTATTATTTTTTTAAGGAATTATAACGATGTATAACTATTTATATATAAATAAATATATATATTTCTCTAAATTATCTACATTTTGTGTAAACATGTTTCCATTTTAAAATATATGTTTAATTTTTTAAATACTCATACTACTTTTTACTTTAAAGTATTGTATATTTAACACATATTTTAAATCATTTATATTAAGTTGTCAGTGAAAGTTGTCCTAACTGCTTTTGAATATCTTTGATTGATTATTTTTATTTCTAATCTTTTTTTGTTTATTAGTTCAGCCACTTTTATTACCATTGACTATTGATAGACAGATTTTCAACTCTAATGATACTACTATTTCAATACCTGAGTGTCTTAGATGAAATAATTTTTTTATGATTTAATATCATAAAATAGCATACTTAATAAAACAGTCTTAGGTATAAATGTAATATATTGTATTTGTCAGACAATGTAGGTACTTTATGTTAATTTTAAAATAACCATTAATCTTGAAAATAGTATATCTATTTAAATGATTTTTTTACGATAAAAATTTACATGGTTTTAAAAGCCCTCATTAAGGGCATTTACAATTAAACAAAGTAGCGCCTACACTAACAGTACAACGTTTTCGAGAGACGTAATCTTTCAATCACTCATTGAGCGCCTGCATTAATTTATGAGAGGTAAATCTCAATGTTCTAAAAATAGCTTCTATTTGTCATCTCTAATCAATACGAATACTATAGAATTTGCTAAACTAATAGAGTAGTTACACGTTTATGTATAAATCTTTTATTTTAATTGAACAGTATTCAATGACTTAATTACCTAATCGATAGTGTTTACTATATTAGCTGCTATTGTATGTATGAGATAGTGTTATTGGTAATATTATGTGTCCTTCTGTAAATAGTGTTTATTAATACTTATATATATATACATATATGTATATGGCAGCGTTATAGCTGTCAATGGAAATATTCTGTGCTTTAAACAAATCAATAATTATTGAGTGGTCTCTGGAACAGTATTTAACTGAATTATTTAACAGTATTAAAAATAAAGATGGTTTGATTTTTTGTTAATGAGGGGCATTCTCTGGAACGCTTTTAAGTTAATTAGACGATATTTATTTTGATTTGGCTCTCTAAAACAGCCTTCTGTCTATTACTACTCTGTGGTTATTACTTATACGCTCAACGGACAACGTTTAACATTTTGTGACATATCAATTTCTTCTTAGCGGATATCTCCCTGGTTATTTTGCAATATTTTTGGTTTCTCCTTAGACTGCGCGCCGCATTTAAGAACTACCTGAGCTGAGCATGTGTGTTTATTTGCTGATATTTGATTGGCTTCTAATTTACACCGACAATTGTTATTCCATCTCTACTCTCGTTAAGTTTATGTTTGGTCTTAAGCGAACATTTTTAGTTTTGTCTTAAGAAAAAGTAGGAAAAGTGATCTGAATGCACCAGCCTGATTTATGTTAAATATATTATTCGATTTCTGCGTGTTTTGCTACCTGCTACTAGAAGAATATATAAATATAATCGCTAAATTGACTGGACGCAACAGTGCTTGACTCACAGTCAAGCAGTGAGTTCGATTGTCTCAATATGACAGCGCAAACAGTAGGTATACTACAACCAAGATGACGATTAGTCCAGTAGTATACTATTTTCGCTGTCATATTGAGCGTTCCTATTAGCTGGTTAAAAGCTTTTGTGTCTAGTCAGTTTAACAATTATATTTATATATATGTATGCTTCCAGTAACGCAAACATCTAATAAAGTCTACTTAAGAAGAAGTAGTTAAAACTTTCTGACGATGATAACAAAAATATTTCGTTATGTAATAAATGTATTAATCTTGTTTATTTAAAGTAGTGCATTAGAATAATTGCAATACACTATTAGTGTGTAAATACTTATCAAGCATTAAAATATATTATATAAATGCATAAAGACCTATCAATTATATAAGTATACTTGCTTGTTTCTTTGTTATTCCGTCCCCCCATTTTTTTAATTTTCATTGGCATTTTCTTACACATTGGCAGACAAATGTGGTTATCCGAGTTTAATTAATTTCTTATGTGTTTATATTTTATCAATTTTCTTTTGAACATAGGGACTTTACTCTCCCTCTTTATGAGTTTGTAAGCAGTTCAATAAACGTAAATTAATATATTGCTATCTTTTTTAATCCTAATATTGTCACATTTTGTTACACGTTGTCAGGATAGACCTATAATTGCCAACCATCTTCGTTGTTTTTATTCGTATATTTTTGTTGTTGTTATTATCAGTGCATTTTAGAGAAATTGTTTATGTTGTATATTTATAATATACATCACTATTTACAGGCTTGTTCCCACTCCTTAAATTCAAAATAACATTAAAAGTCCTTAAATGGGAACAATAGTCCTTACAAATAAAATTTAGATTCTTAAAAAATTGTTTCATTTTTATTTTATATATAGTATGTTTTGCAACATAACAATAAAAAAGACCATCTAAAAAATTAAAATGATACAAAAACATATTAAATCATATTACATAATATGATTTACATACTGTGATTATTATATTTTAAAAACTATGAATTGTACATTTTATGTATAGATATAGTGAGGGTGCATGTATATACGTACGTACAATTTTCAAATGAAGAGTTATGCTTCTGCTTACTAGTAAATTACAAATAAAAATTGGTTATATCTGTCAGATTCTTGAATCCATAACCGCAGTTATAGAACTAGAAGCATTGAGATATATTGAAGAAAAGGGGTGATGAACTTATTATTATTTACGTATGAAATGTATTATAACTTTTGTCTAAATATGCTTTATTCCTTATAGTTCGTTAAGCTTTTAAAAAACAAATTTAAGAGAAATCCTGTATTTCTATTATTTCCCTTTCTTTTCAGGCGACCGTACTCTACGAGGAAGTCGCTATGGACCCCCAACTTTCAGCACACGACAACGATCAGGACTCCCAGTCCAGCAATCTCGATGTTGGCTCAACATCTCGCAAACGCTCCTACGAGAACGGCGGTCTATCAGCCTACCCAGCCTCCGACGTGGGTTCCACCTCTGTAAAACGGCCACGTTGCTCCACTGTTGACGGCTCAGAAGATGACTATCTCTCAGCCGGCGACGATTCTGACATTACACGGGCCGAGTTCGACCGAGTTCGCTTTCCATTCGATGAACTGGCATTCAACCGGGACTTTGAGGACTGTCGCGAAGACGCGGATGTACTGGGAATGGAGGCAAAGCTGCGCCTCTTCTCTCAGTTCAATGTCCGAATCTACCGACGTGATGGCCAGCGTAGAATCCCTGAATGCCCCGAATGCCTCAAGGAATTCAGCCATGGCCTGGGTGACTTCAAGCGCCATCTCATGTGCGTCCATCTTGGAGTTGCGAGAATCAATGCGCGTGATCTTTTGCGCTATATTGGCCCCGAAATTGGCCTCCCGGACAGCTCTGACGAGGACAAACAGCAGTTGGCTCAAGCGGCTGCCAGTAAGGCTCGTTTTTTGGAGCCAGGACTTCGTCGAATCACGCTTCCCTATTCAACTCCGGTACTGTTGAGATTGACGGAACACTTGCCCAAGACTTCTCAAATTCATCTCATCAAGAAAATGAAAATTTACGCCACACAACACGTGACATTGGACACACGCGGTGGACATAAGAAGTATCGGTGCGATCACTGTTCCTACTTCTCACCTCATGCCCTCGCGGATGTTCGTAAGCATGTAATGGGCTCGCACTGTGGTATCTCGACCAAACAGTTCCGCTACTGTCTACAAGCATCGCGACTAGATCCTCTCGAATATAAGCTCCTAGCTGACGATAGACTTCTCCGGTTGGCCAAGGATCTCATTAAGAGACAGCACATCGGACCACCATCGGTGAAGAATGAAATGAGCATGAGTAATGCCTCTGTCGCTTCTCCGCACTACTCGGAAGATCTCTCCTGTGATAACAACAATATTTTGCCGTCATTCCAACCAACTTCCACGCCAAATACAGCCGCATCCAATGTTGTTACTGCGGCTGATTTCAACTGTGACAACGACCCACTGGTGAGCAACAATCGACAGAACTGTTTCCGAGTCGCCGTGGACTATGACAACGAAATTGTAGTTAAACTGAGTTTCTCAGAGGCAGTATTGAGACATCTACTTGCACCAGTGGCCACGGAAGAGCAAATGGAAGAAACTATCCAGAAGATGCACATCTATTCGTCCTACAACATTATTCGTCTTTGTCAGGGTGACAAGACAGTTGCATTTAGGTGTTTATGCAAGCGAGTCTTTCATACATCCCGTCTGCCAAATAGCAAAATCCGCGCTGCAACTTTGGCTGATAGTAGGCGGCACATTATGGGTGTTCACGCTCGGATATCCCACGAGTTCCTCACGATTTGCTGCCAGGCTTCGCGAATTTCCCGGGATAGTAATTTTCTGCTCTACTCGGATGATATGCTACTTCGTTTGGCAACAGATCGACCGATTCGGTTGCCATCGCTTGTCGGACAACAACAAACACCACAGCAGATGAAAGTGGAGAAGATGGAGGGACACGAGACAACTAACGATCGAAATCAACAACAGGACAAGTCATTGGGTGGATCAAGTTTGCGATCACTTTTGCTGTCCTCTCCGATCGTAAATAGCATTGAGGCATCATCAGTCTCTCCTGCAAATGTCGCTTCTGAAGATGTTGGGAACAGTAGCCTGCGTTCTCTCCTAGTTTCAACCGTCGTTAAGAAAGAGTCCAGTATATTAAGCATGGACTCATTTCCCTCACATCTCATCCCTCCCGAGGACATCGAAGGCGAAGTGGAGCGGGCTATTGATTTACCCTACTCGATGAATGCACTTGAACGACTTACGGACGGTTACTGTCCGGCCGACTACCTCCCTCAACTGCAAGCCAAAATGGACATTTACGCCTCCTACAAGGTCTACGTGACACGCCGCATGGGAAAGCGCTTTTATGCCTGTTCGGGCTGCTCCTCTGCGTCCCCCCATGGCATGGGGGACATCAGGAAGCACATCTTGGGAGTCCATGCCAAGGTCCCCGAACGCTATAAAGCGGCCTCGATGCACTGTTCCCGTCTCAGCCGTGAGGACAATACCCTCCTACCAGATCACGTTCTACTCCAGCTCGCCAAAATGAAGTGGAAAGGAGCCATGGTTCGGCCTCTCAACGAACTCACGGAGGCCGAGATTGCAGCTGGTGTTACTACTGGAGGAGTTCCTTCACGAAAGTCTGTTCCAGCCCGGCTCCCCTCTTTTTTCTCCTCCGCTACGTCTGCCTTCTCGTCTATCTCAATGGTTGGACCCAATGGAAAACTTCTCTCTGCTGCCTCTCCGGTTTCTGCCAATCAGGATCAGGACTCTCAAGATTCCCAACAAGCTATGCAAGTGTCTCCCTCTGGTAATGGATTTACGGAGTATGACTCGCCTGAGCCACAAGACCCTGTTGACGGCGCTGTGGAAGTTCCAGACGATATGTACATCATCCAGACAGAGAATAACGTCACTGGGGATATTGAAGTTCTGTGTTCTCTATGCTCTGAGAGATCTCGGTCTGTGGGTGCTATGAGGGGCCACATTGTGCGCGACCACATGGGCGTGCCAGCCCATCGTTGCACGGTATGTGCTCTACTCTTTAAGACAAAGACAGACGTCCTACTCCATCATCAACTCTCCCATCCAAAGCACAGCTTCAGACTGGCTCAGTATAATCCCTATCGGGTGGCCATGTCACTTCTTCAGGTCAGAGAATCTCTGATGAACGATAATAGCGAGGACAATGATCTATAAGTTCGTTTTCTCGTTACGTCTTCTACATCAATACATCGAAAATTATCATTTGTATCTATATAATATATCACAATTTGATTTACTCTCGATTTTATTTAGTACTTATTCCAAATAATTTATTATCAAATTATTTTTAATTACGTATGTATATGCTAATTTGTAATTACTACATGCTTTGTATCTAAACCTACATAACATTCTTACCTATAATCAAGATATATAGATTTCCTTTTTCCGTTTCGTTTCGTTTAAGGAAACAATTTTTGTATGCAATTTTGTTATTTATGAGCAATCATTTTCTTTCTAGAGGTTTAATAGAAAATAGATAGCTATTTTATTTTGTCTTCTGTAAAGTATATTTAGCCTTCTTGTAATCTGCTGATTCCTCTATAATAGTCAACTGTAGTTTTATTCTTTTTCTATTTTGATAATAACTTACTGGGTAAACCATGCTGATAATATACCCGCTAGTTTAACTTTTCAGTGATAAAACATTTTTGTCAATTTATTGAATTACTTCTTTTACTGTTGAGATGAATTACCTAGTGTAATATATCACATACTTATTTAAAATAGTGTGTTTCTTGTTCATTTTCGATACTGCTCTCTATACATATATACACAATATCTATATAATTATATTATTACATACCCTTTAATACTTATAATACATTCTGTACAGTGACCATACTATAGCATATACGATATATCACATTTTTCCGCGGCTAAGTAAATTGTTTTGATTTTTTGCTTTCATCGCAAAATAACCCAAACAATTGTTTCGCTATATATATATTAAGTAATTCGTCTTCCTCATCATGTGTCTATTTTTTGTATCCTATATAGTTTCTTGCATTATATGATTAATAAAAGTTGTATATTAGTCTATAACTTTATGTAGTCGTATTAGTGTAGGAATCATCAACACTGTAAATCTGCAAGCTTATGGTGTTTTATCCTTTTTTGATGACAAGTTAATCGCTTTTATTTTATGATTAGAATATATTGTTTGTACTTTGTTATAAAACTTTTTTTATATATTGATGCTAGAAATTGTGTGTTGCTAGTAATAATTCGTGTCATCTGTAGTTTGTAAATACATATAAACTTTTTTAAAGTTTAATCTTAAAAGTTTTAAAGTGGCATAGATTTAATTAGAAACATGTTAAATATATGAATATCGTTTTAAATTCCTAGTACGTTTTTCTCTTATATTTTGTTTATTGTCTGAAGAAGAAAATTGTCCTAGACTAACGATTAAACTATATTTTACAAATAGAAATGGATCAGTTATAAGGGTATATTTTTATCGTCATAATGTAGACATACATATATGTTGCACCAATAGATTTTTACTTAAGCGTTTATTTTTCAAATGTTGGTGTAATGCGTCAGCCACGTAACCTTAAAGGTAACGAAAGAAATCATTCAGAAAAATCAATTTCTTCGTGTACAAACTTTATAGCGTTGCATAACTATACAGACTAGAAATATGAACAAATGAAAAATTTACTACTTTGAGATTATGATTATACATAATATATAATATTCAGGATTTCGGAATGCGGTAAAAGCTGTGTTTTGTTAGTTATAACCATAGAAATAAATAAACAACTAGAACGGAAAATCATGGCACCGCCGAGAACTCTTAACTCTGGGCAAAAAAGTGAGCAGGAAGGTCTATAACTCGAGATAGCCCGGTTATTTGAGCAGCTATTAAAAACTTCTTTCATTGCTAGAATCTGCAGGAATTGTTATGGGTAAAGTTTCGACAGTGTCCAGATAACATATGCTTGGATCAGGTAGAATTTTTGATGTGAAAATTCTCCTTATACCTACCTATAAGCACTCGATACTCTTGCATTGAGTTTCCAATAAGAATGCGGCGTTGTACAACTTAACAGTTAATGCTATAATTGAAATCGTTTGGTGCCTTTCTAGTTATTATCCATTTCTATGGTCAGGTTATAATTGAGTTGTGTTTTCTTAGATCTTACCTATAATTTTTCGAAAGAAGCCTTTTTGCCAAGAGTAATAAATACATCGTGTTGTCACGCTTTTAAAAAAATTTACTTTAAAATTTCATTTCTATAGTTTTGTGTTCAGTGAAATTGGAGACAAATTTTCGTCAGATTTTTCATATTAGTTTAGTTAAGAGGTCTGAATCCATCAGTTATTTAAATTGATAAAGATATAATTGATTTTGAAGTAGGTACCTATGTTATGTACTTCAACATTTTAACTATACGCCAGATATGATTTTCAGGAGAACAGTTTTTGAAAACAACTGGGATATTTCTTATTATACATGAAAGAAATTTTAGTCTTGGAGAGAAAGTCTTTATCAAGGGTTCTTTTACCGTTAATATTTTCTTTCTTCGTTTTTCTGAATCAAAAATATATTTACATATTTGTATTGCCGATTTGTAAATCGTTTACGTTTACATTTCGTTTGTAAACGTTTACTTATATATATATCTCTGTGTGTAAAATTATACATAATTATAATTGTAATTATTTTTTATAAAATAAAATACATATTACCTAACAATAAATCTATTAAAAGCTCGGATATGATGCAACACCAAGTGAGATATATTATACTCCCACGGAATCGAAAATTTTATATCTTTGAATGTGCCTGATTGTTTTGGAAAGTAATTGAATTATCTTTGAGTATATCATTAACATTTTTTAATGATAATTTGAAAGGTATCAAATTTTTCGATGTTAATTTGAAAGATAACACATTTGTCAATGTTAACTGGGAAGACACCAAATTTTTCAAAGCTAGTTTTAACCCCTGCATACGGGGGAGCGATTCGGCCTACCCTCTTATATTTTCGCTAGCATTTTTTACTGAACAATTCAGGCATAATAAGCTTTCGTGACTTTTCCTAAAATAATGTTTTACTACTTTTAAAGAAAAAAAATTCTTTCATAGACCTATCTGGACAACCAAAAGAGTGGTTGTAATGGTAATTGGGAACCATCACCCCCGAAAAAAATATAATTATTTTTTCAAATTCGAATTAATAACATTTAATAATATTTGCACCTATGTTACAGACACTCAGTACTTTATTATATATTTAATTATTTCGATGATTTTCACTTTTTTTATGTACTTTAAAAATTAAATTAGCGGTAACTTTTTATATTTAAAAAAATTATAATCAAATTCATATGTAGATCATTTTGATTTACTTAGGAGACAATTTTCATCACTATAGTACACTTCTAAAGTAGATTTCAATAGGGGGGAGCGAATCACGTCCCTCCGGTACCTGGCTGCGTTAAATAGCCCGGTATGGATATAGGGTTAAAGCAAGGACTCGATCTCGCTATTTAGGCTGACAAATTGGTTATTGGTCTGAATAGAAATTATTTCAAAATCAATATAAAGATAAAAATAGTGAAAGAGGCCACTAAATAAATGTTCTCAAATACTAATTTAAAAATGAAATATGTATGTGAAAATTTAAAATTACTTCAAACAATTTTCATTTCAATGGACTAAGTTAAAATTATAGGCAACTAAAAATAAAGTTCATTACAATATAATAATAATATATATATAATTGTACATACCAAGATTTAAAATATTTTATTAGAAGAAAAAATATCGTTTGGGATTTGAATCACCATTCTAAGGATTGGTAGCAGTGGCGTTGGAAGATAGTTAACATTGGATTTTGGGGGGCATATAATATGGTGGAAGAAAATCGAAATAATATTTAAAGCAACCTGCTGAATTCTCATGGCTTATGCAGTTAGTGTAGCCTATAAAATCATCACCACTGCGATGAGATTTTTTTAGGTTTTAAGACCTAGAATGCAGAAAAAGGTCTTTAAAATCATTCATTATAATTGGTCAATTTTCTGTTCCAGGCAACATTTGGTTAAAAATAAATCATGTTATTATAAACACCTCAACCCATCTCTAAAAATACCCCCCCTCCATATATATGGATTTTTCTTTCTCCTAAGGAAGATATTTTACATTGAGGGGACACAAAATACACAATGTGACAGAA
>JAYRBW010069695.1:0-27055 GCA_036023295.1 Invenusta paracnida | reverse complement strand
TTATTTTTAAAACTTTACTTCATTATTAGTAAGTCGATAAATTTAAGCAGTAGAGATAGACAGCTAAATTTACTATAATATTATTAGGAGAATCAAGAGCAATCAAATAAACTTAGCCTTATTATTAACCAAAGTAATAAGAGCTGACGAAAGCACTGAGATTGGTTTATTATTTTTATTAGTATTCAACTCAATCACATTTGACTAGTGTTAGTTTTGGAAACATAGAGCAAAGATATATTTTCTATATACATAATCTATAGATTTAGGAAGATTAGTAATTAAATCTGGATAAACAACTTTCACTGCCTCAATTACAATACAATTTCGTTGTTATTATGTATATATATATGCTTGGATGAAGAAGCAATTTTTACTTGGTTTATTTACGTATCCTCGTTAAAAAGTTATGCTAAGTTTCACTAAATATTTTAATATCAGTTAGCTAAACAAAACGTAATGATTGACGACACGATATAAATTTCTACAGCTCATACACAACCAGTGAAATTCTAGATCGCTAATATACATATTATATCTATAGATGTGACCGTTACATGCTCCTACCATTCGTTGATAGAAACTATTCTCTTTCTAATATTATTCAATTTATTTTGTTCTTTCATCAAAATTTTATTAAAAAATAGCAATGTTTAATGTTATTGTTTTATGATATAGGATATTTAAATGTTTAATTAATAAATATATTAAAATTATTATAAAAATTACACTCGACCATCTATTTCAAATATTTATCATTAATTTATTGAGTACCGTAGAAATACACAGAATTATTACTTGGTAGTTTGTACCTAACCATTACTTTTTAAACCAACATGCTTGACCTTTTGTGTGTAGACTTTTATTCAGTTTTAATCATATAGAGTCTACAACAAGCATCCAAAAATCATCTGTTTACACACGCAATACATCTCAAGTTACATTATATAAATAATAATAAGAGCTCTCTTTTCATATTTAAATGTGCTGATTACAATTAGACGGGCAATTTATTACTCAACCACTAAATTGATATAATATTTTTGTTTAAGTAGTATAAATTCACTTGTACATTGGTAGCTTTGAAAGCAATTAGTGATAAAAATTCTGTTTATAACGTAAAAATGATGTTTTATCAATGGATTTTAATTACGTTTTTATTTCTCAGCAAGTTTCTGTTATTAGTCAATTCTGCAGCCACAACTGGTGAGATACAAATAATATATCTAACTGCACTTGATTAAATTAAAATGGTACAAAGAAATACTATCTTTTTCACAAGTATAATTTAAACTTATCATTGTTAAATTATAATATGTATCAATAATATAGTGACATTCTAGGATTTATATTTGTATTCTTATTCTTATTCTTATTTTCTTATATGTATTATATTTTAAAAGAAATCATCAATTAAGTAAAAGGAATACATCTTAAATTGTGACACTGAATTAAGTTTTAAATGTGCACTTTTCTTTAATGGAGAATATTAAATAACAATTGAAGTATATAGTTAAAATTCAAAAACTTGTCCTTTTCAGCTCCAACTCCGACCATTATATGCTATCAATGCCCCCAGTGTGAAGTTCCTTTTAAGTATTTCACTGCTCAAATGGCATACGGGTGTGCAACATGTGTGGTAAGTATTAATTTCTATTTAGTTTCACAATATGACACTAGCAAATAATATGAAAATTATTTGGCACATGTTCTGTATTTATTTTTGTCCGTATTACATATCCTTTCAAATAAGTATTTAATTAATGATAATTAGTAAATTAATGATCTATATTATATGTATGATAGGATTGTCTATCTGTGTATTTCCATTTGAATGCTGTCTTTCCACACGTCTAATACCTCCTTAATCCTCAAACACATTTAGTTATTATATGCACTTATTTATAAATATTTCATTACTGTGTAACTTTCATATGTTTTAAATTAATCTACTATTAATATTACAAATTTAAGTATACATTTTCTTACAGCAAACTAGAAAAACAATTGGGAGTTTAACTGTAATCAGTCGAAGTTGTCTCTCGACAGATACCACCCTTTGTGCGCAGAAGATCAGTACGGATAAAACAACGGAATACTGCTGTACAAATCTGTGCAATACGGCAAGATCAACGGTGCCTACCTCCAAGACCGTTGCTCCTCTCTTGTTCCTCTCCACTTGTTTCCTCTATGTGTACCACTATACTAGTTGATTTAATCTCACTGCTTTTCATACTTATTACGAAGAAATTACCAAGTATAACATGCAAAATAATATTGTGATATAACCAAATTGTTAACATACATACTGGCATGCACCTGTCAACTACATTCAAACCCGCAAGGTAGTTTTGAAATATAATCTTTTCTTACAAATTGACTTCGAAAAATATATGCAATTGCATATATTATACTAATTAAATTTATACTTATAATCCTATACTATCACATATATTCATTAATACTTTAAAAACTTTCTTATTCACTAAATTTCTTCTTAGTAAAACAAATATCTGTATTTGTTTATTTTTAATTATTTTTATGCGCATCTTATTTTTGATGCTTTCCTTTACTGGTCGCTATATATTATACATTCACTTTGATTTATTTATAAATATAAATTCAAGCAAGTTTAATAAGATTCGTTAAATACTTATTATATATGTATTCATATCCTTATAATTTATAAAATGCTATTACAATCATTATTCCTATAATTGTTCCCATATTGTCGACTATAAACATGATAATCCAATTTCCTATATAGTAAATAAAATAGATTAAATAGGAAAATACATTTTTGAACATTCGTGTTTTTTAAAAAATATAGAGAGATATAGACATGACAACATATCGTATACGTTGAAGTAGTATGAAGAAAAAATATTGTAGTATATATATATAATATGTAAAAGCAAAATGTTCTCATCTATGTAAGATTCTGTATATCACCTGCGTGTAATATACACCAAAAAAGCAATACATACATCAACCGCATCAACCAAATATTAACAGGAAAGACTAATTTATTTGAAAAGTCATCTACATTGCAGGTAGGTAGGTAATTTGTTATAGTGTATGTGTAGCTAGATAGATCGATACTGTATGAAAATTACAATTGTAAAATGGTCAACGCCAAGTTTTTCTTCCAAAGGAGTAGTTTGTTTCCAATAAATAATAACAGATTCTTTAAAATTGTTCCTCTGCACTGCATTTACCTATATACACAAATATCAACTGTCAAATTTGATTAATATTTGACAGTTTTTGCCTAATTTAATCACCAAGTTATTTACCGTGGATTAGGGATAATTTATATTGCACTAATATATGTGCTAATAACAAGTAAAATATTTCTAATCAGTATTTAAAAGATCTAATGTTACATTAAATATACAAAATAGCTCCTAAATCTTACTTTCTTTGTATTGTTCGAATTTTAGAATTGTGTTGTGTTTGGTACAGTGGTCGTCACACAAATTTATAATAAAGACATTCAATCTTGCATAGTGTGAAACCTTCATAGTAATTGCATATATTTAAAAATTACATACCCTGTATATATGTTGTAGTTTTACTATAATAGTATATAGGATAATATATACGTATAAATTTGTGTGAATTGTAATTTAGCCTATAGGGGAAATGTATGTGTTTAAAAGGTAGGTATTACTTTTGACAGTTGGAAACTACAGCTAATATGTATAACATATTACATACGCATTCAAAGCGGGAGGGGGCCTATCTATAGGTCCTGATAAAGTTCAATTACTTAATAAATGAAATAACAGTGTACTAAATTATCGAAAACTACTAATTTTATAAGTCTTTATCGAAGGTTTAGTACATAAAATAGTAACCATATAATCGATGTGAAATTGTGTCAGCAAAAGTTTTAAATTAAGTCTTTGACCTACAATGTCTAAAGTTTGCATATGTATGTCAAAATAGAGCGTGTAATATAAAAAGCAATCTGTATTTAAAGTGTCTTATTTTGTGTACAATGTATGAAACTACTGCAATATATACTATTATCTAATGAAAATTCATTATTAATACAATTTGAAAATACACTACATATAAGGGATGATGGATTGCATTTTCATTCTTTTAAGACTTCACGCATGTTCATTATAGCTTTGGATTATAAATATTATATAGTTACATGTTTTCTTTCATTGGATAAGATGCCTTTATATAAACAAGTATTGTTAGATATCAGCATAGTCGTTATCAAATATCATAGCTGATAAACTAAAAACAAAGAGTTTTATAATTTAGAAATAAATTATATCGTCGTTTCCAACATATTAAATAATACATATATGTGTATCTTGTGTGTGTGTCAATATAAACATAATATGCAAATATTTGGTGTGTACATGATACAATTAATTATAAGTTAAAATGTAGATATATGTTTCTGTGTGTTTCTTCATGTTAAATATTTTCTTTACTGGATTAAAGCTTATTTGTAAGTTCATTATATAAGTGTAAGGAGAGTATACATAGTGTAAGAGAGTACTTAACGTGAAAAAGTGGTCCATAAAAGAATCCTATCATAACGAATGAACGAGGTGGGAGAAAAGTGGTTTGTAGTTGTGGTAAAACCGATGAAATGATCTGCTGATAAAAAAGACGTCAGACTTCAATACTAGATGTAATATTATGCTGAAGGGAAATATCTATAGTATGTATGTATATGTGTATGTGTATGTGTATGTGTATGTGGTATGTATGTATGTGTGTATCGATGTATGTACATAATATAGTTGTTATTTGAAAGTAGTAGATATACGTGTTTCTGTGTGTGTTATACAGTTTCTGTATACTTTTGTATTGTATAGTACATTCATAAGTGCATATTTGTATAATAATATGTATATGAATACATATATTATATGAAATAAATACATTTAGGGGCACACGAATTATATTTATAAATTGCTACTATATATTATAGTTGATAGTGTGTCTCAACAGCTAAAATTGCATTGTTATATCTTTCATAGTAGCATAATGTAACATAGTATCATAATGTATTAATATATGCATATTATAATAAGTATGTATATATATATATAGCATTTGTAGGAAATCTGTACTAAAAAATCAAGTAGAGACACCGAGACCAGCCTGATATCTTCTGTATGGGATCAAAAAATGTGGAGAAAAGATTTGATGACAAAATCTAAACAAACGCAATAGAAGCAAAATGTTCTCTTAAAAAGTAACTCACAGTCGTACATGAAATTCGTTTGTGAAAATAGCAGAAAAAAATTTCAACAGCTAAAGTCACTTTTAACTATTTTGCAGCACCAATTATTTACACTTATTTAAAACTGACTGAATAGTCAGATTGTGACTAAATATTCTATTTTCTAGTATAGAACACTATCCAAATTCTTGCAAAGATTAATTCTTAAGTATTTCTACTTCACTTAAAAAATGATTTAATGTGTGTAAGGTGATTGAAAATACTGTCGTAGATTTTTTGCCACAAAAGAAATCATCTGTAAATCTAACATATTTAAATAATATATACAGAACATTCGTTACTCCTAATTCTCTAAAAAAAATTCGTTGCATCAACACTGAGTATTATTAAAACGTACATTGGCCACAGTAAAAATGCAGAGAATACAATATATAACCGTATATATATTCCTGCAACTGCATATAGCTTGAAACCGTAAAATATTGATGGTGTACATATCTAATAATAATAATCTAAAATTGGTTAAAAAAAGCAACTAGTGTCGTCTAAAACCGACATTATAAGAGTGGAGACTTCAGGACTTGCCGTCCATGGAGGATGTGGAAGTCTTGCGGCCACCATGGACCCCAGAGGCGATCATACTGAAGAGCTTGTACCACCCAAAGACGATTGTTGACAGGTCGAGGTCATCCAGAAGAACGTCGCACATTCCCATGAACACTTTCTTGTCCATACGACCGTACTCGCCCCACACGCTTACCTGAGAGAAAGAAAATGGGTTAGTGAATAACAAAAGTAAGATAATCATATGGGGCTTGGGATTCTCCTGTCATTTTAAAATCATTAGTTTGTTAGGCATCATTTCTTTATGTTATCCGTATCCTTAAACCTTTTAGCTCCAAATACAAGCTTATCACAATATATAATTTTCTTACTCGTAGTCTATTAGAATACCGCAACCCTCTTCTTATTGGATTAGACCTCAACAACGAAATGAAATTATAAAAAAAAAAAAAAGAGCACATGAGATTATTTGTGGACACAATTGCAACCTAAACTATCTAGGTGATCTTTCATCCAGACGGAAAAACATGACACCTCTCTCATTCAAAAACCACCCAGCCGCACAAACAAAAGGCTTAAAATCTTTATCACTTACACCAGTATCTATATTTAATCCACATTTTAATGTGCTTTTATCATTTTCTCTTTATAGTTTTCTATTTCCCAATTTTCTGTTTTATCCTCCGTTTCTTTTTAATTTCTTTTTATATTATTTTTAAAATTAAATGTTTACGTTCCTGTACCGATTTTTATCGTAGTATATATTTTAATAAGCAACCATTATTATTACTATTATTATAAAAAGGAGAAGTATAATCCTCAGTAATTTTACTTAAAGTGATGTTTTGCATGTTGTAGCATCGTTTGCATCAGGTTATACACCCTTAATGGGTCACATAGATCAATTTAAAAAAACGTTATCAAAATTACCCTTATTTGACTAATTCTTAATAGCATACTCCATTGTAATAATTTTTTAATAATAATATTCAAATATTTTTATCGATAAAAATATTGTAATGTTATATGTAATGCATTCTTTCTGTTCGAAAAAGTTATTTTCGTTAACCCCAAAAAAGATATAAATTTTTCAATGTTTAGAAATATTGGTGCTTTGAATTATATTCCATTATTTTAGATTTGCAATGTGACTTTACTTATTCGCAAAATATTTTGGAATTTGTGTAAAACAAATAAATAACAATATTTAAAAAAAAATGAAAACTGCGGAGTATATAAAAGCGCTAAATTTATTGTGGATAGAGTGAAATTATACCTAGTTGCAAGTAACCAAGCCAACGGAGTAACCAAATTAACCAAACCTACCTGTAAAACTTTGCCATGATATGCCGAAGAGAGCGAAAAATGCTGCTGATAGAGCGGGTCTAGTGTCCGCCGTGAGGAGGTGGTGGTCCGCAACTTCTCGATAATGTCCTTGTTATCGAAGAGATGCAGCTTAACGTAGGGCTGAGGCAAGGCTTTAGTCGTGTTCTTGGCTGTGAGTCCCCGAGCCCTAATGACCTCTACCTCCAAGTGGCCTTTCCTGTCGACGAAACTGAGTTGAATTTCACCCATCGAGGGCATACCAAGGACCTGGCGCCCCACCAGCTGTCCCGGACCCAGGCCCTCTACGAATACTTCGACGTGCTGCTCGTTCCGTCCGGAAGCACTAGATGTGTGGACAAAGGAGGCATGATAAAGACATAGAAAATATTGAGGCGGCTTGTTCTGTCTCATTCGTAGACAGGAAATGAAATTCTACAGAATATAGTCGAAAATAAGTGTTACATTTAAATAACACAACACAGCAGAAGAAACTCTGTTTGAAGATGCCTGTCTGTGAGGCATTTATTACATAAAAAATTAAAGCTCATGTGCTTAGTTTTCAAAGTTATTATTATCCACGGTTAAAATTCCCATCAATCTGTAATAAAAGTGAAATTAATGACACAAAACCTAATGGTATACGACATAAATAGCGCAATTAAAAGTAATTATTTTGGATTCAAGTTCGAATGAGGTATATTCTGATACATCATCAAGGGGCGGTACACCACCCTACTTTTGGATTCAAGTTCGAATGAGGTATATTCTGATACATCAGCAAGGGGCGGTACACCACCCTACTTTTCAAAGACTTTTCGTGCATATTTTGGTAGACGTAGTTTCATTAACTGACCTGCTCATATTCTTTCTTAAATATATTCTGGTAGCTAAATTTAGTCATTAAATCATAACCGGTGAGCACAACTCACGGAATAAATATATGTACTATTTTCATACACGATGGGTATAATTACTTTAAGCAAAAATAACTATAAGTAATGACTGCTAAAATTTAATTATTAACTATTTATAATTTTCAGCTTTATAAATTTAGTATACTGCCATAAATCAAGAGCTGTGCTATTTTGGAGGTTTTGAAAATTTAACATGTAATTATGAATTTAATAATAATAAAAGAAATATAAATTATTTCTTTGATCCAATAATTAAATTTTTTATGTTTAATTCCTTTTAACAATTTAATAGGATTTAGGTGGTCACTATTTTGATGAATGTCATCTCTATTATTATTTATTGCTATGTCATATTATGAGTTACCAGTCATTTTCACTTAAAGTAATTATGCCTATCGTGTATGAAACTAGTACATGTATCCACGTTATCAAAATAAACAGTGAGTTGTGCTCACCAGTTATAATTTAATGACTAAATTTAGTATACCTATTTAGAATAATTGTATGCACAATTAAACCTTTTTAACTATCGAATAAACCTCAGGTTCAGATTATGGAAAGAAACGAAATATTTGTGAATTACTGCACAATACAAGCATTGATGATTTTTATGAATATGATTGAATTATTGAAATATAATTACTGCTACTGAAATATTTTGTAAGTAGTATGTTAAATATTTATAGATTTCCCGATTTGACATTACAAAACAATTTACATTATTCAATTATTTTACTATTTACATCAATTATTAAAATATTAAAACAAATTAACACGAAAATAATTATATATTTAATAAACAATTTATTTATTTATACTTATTTACATATTTCACAAATCTTTAACTAATATGATAACAAATGTCATGTCTAATTATCAATTTTAAAATACAAAAATTAATAATATTTTGTCTTGTTTATTTAAAGTAAGAATTCTAGATTATTTTAATATTATATATGTATTATTACATACAATAAATATTACAGTTAGGAAATGTACATATACATATGTATAATATATTGATGTATTCATAAATCTATACGCTATCACCATTAAATGTGACTTGTATATAATTAATTACTGTGTAAATCAGTGATGCTTTTCTATAAAATTTATGTTGAAAAATTTGATAAAAAATTTAATTAATGTATAATTGATTAATTAACAGTGTGTCCACGCTTTTAGACCAACATAATTTTAGGATATTTTAGAACATTTTCATGGGTTTTTTTTTTGATATTTTAGGACTACAAAAAATCCATTCAATTATTTATATGCAGTTTTCACTAACTCATAGACACTTCAGTTTCTTAAGATTAAAAACATATTATGTACCTACAAAAAATTGTTATATTAAGAGTAAAAACAGGGTGTCCACGCTTTTAGATCAACATAATTTCAAGATATTTTAGGACATTTTCCGTTTTTTTTATATTTTCTTGTAAATTTTAATTATTTTAAGACAATTTTCAGCATTACTCATTAATAACTTTTGTGTATTAAAACTTGATCTAATGTTTTTTAACCAAATCTAAGTTTTTTTATTTTCTTTAGTTGCTACTAATTCAATAATGAATCATGTTCTTTAAAAATAATAACTTTATTTACAATAGAATCAAATTGAAAATAAAACAACAAATACAATGTATGTATGTAATTTACAAAGAAATCTTTAAATACAGTTTATATATAAATCATATAGTCAACTGTCCCCTGAAGTCAAAGCATTCAGACTTTTCAATTTGCACACTGACTCATAGACACTTTGGTTTCTTAAGATTAAAAAAATATTATGTACATACAAAAAATGTGTATATTAAGAGTAAAAAATTTGTGTATGTAATCAAAAATTTGTGTATAATTCTGGAAAAATGAAATTCATGTGAAATGAAATTACCCCACTGTTAATTATACTGAAATAAAATTCAATAACATTTTTTCTCCACCACAATTTTTAGGATATTTTTAAGAGGGTTTTGTGCATTTTGTCAAAATTTAAGGACATTTTAGGAAATTTTAGGAGTCCCTCAAAATTTTAGGGAATAAACCCTGAATAAATGTTAGATTAAAATTTCTAATTTTAAAACTTTAACTGAATAAACCATTTCTTTTAATATATAAACTATTAATAATACAACTATTATAGTAAAAGGGTAAATTCAATATTATTTTAACACATAATATATTTAAGAATAAAGACTATATATAATATCCTAGAATTTTTCTATATAGTAATATTAAAATATATCTGGATTAAAATACTTTTTGATAATTAGTATAAAAATGCATAATTATAAATATTTTATATTTAAAGTTAAAGATATATTTTAATCCAGGACAAATGTATATTTTGACAAGTAACCTGAATTAAGTAGCCTGGATTTTAAATTGTATTTAAGCATGTGTTATGATAAAAACAGAAAAAGTTTCCAGACTTCAAATTACTTTTAAAAATCATTGAACAGGTCAGTGTTTCTTTTATTAAGGATTACATTTGTTTATGAATTATATTGCTATTTGTCTATAAATACCTTGTAATTAAGTTATTTCCTACTTTAATGTCAAAACATAATCACTTGTTGGTATGCCTTAAATAGCCATAAAATATATTTAATTTTAAGGAAAACATTTAAGCAAATTAATAAATAATAATATAACTGTGGCTTATTCAATTTTATAAAGAATTTATATAAAGTCTTAGAAGGGAGAGTTAGACAGTTAGCTATAATAATTTGTTTAGAATGTATTAACTCTATACTTGTCTTAATCTAGGAGTATTGATTAAAAAGTTGTATAAATTATTAGTATAATACCATTAGAAAATTGAATGATAAAGAGAATATGACTTTAAAATTAATCCATTGTCATTGAATACTACTATTGATAATGGGGTATTTGAAGATAATTATATGAATCTATATTTTATTATTAATTCTTTTAATATAATTTAAAAAATAGTAGTACTATATTAAGTACTATTATCACATAATAGTAAGTATACTTATATAATACCAACATAGTACTTACTAATAATAAAAATTTATAAAAAATGAATTACTTATTAGTGTTATTAGTGCTTGAAATTAATAACTGCCCTGGGCATGTACAATGTCCATTCAGGCCACTATATATCTAAAAGTGGTATGCAAACCAGACATGTAATGATACTTGGAATTGAATGATAATAGAAATTACTGGTGTGATAACACTGCAAAATAATAATCTGAGTATATCAGATCAATAAATTGATAAATATATGTAGTTATATTTGTCAATACTGTTAAAATAAAATTGTTGCTTTGTTAAAATTTCATTTTTTTAATAAAGCTGGATAACTAGTATTTTTATTTGGCACAACAGCAACCAGAAATTGGAGACTGGTTGCACAATATGGCAAATCCCTAATAAAAGTTAATGTGAAGCAATGTTTATCTTTTATTATATATATGTATTGGATAAATTAGTCATGATATTAATATAATAGTTGTATAAGAGAAACCATTTAATAATGTTTATATTAAATAAATGTATTAATTAAAAGGGGACCAAGTTTTGATGTGACTTCACATCATATGGTCAAAGAGAATAATAGCAAAATAATATACATAGACTACTAAGATATTTATGAATATCAATGAATAAGTTGTAGCAAAGAGATATTATAAAACTAATAAATAAATATATAAGAGTCAGTTCACATCATTTAATGAAATTTCAATTAATAATACCAAATGGCTATAAATATAATGTCATTAATTTAATATTTAAAAATCTATCATTGGACATGATATATTTAATTTTTGAAAATTAATTAATAAAATATAGGTCATCTCATGTTGGTTTCCAATGTAGATTTTAGTCTAGGACTTTGACGATTTTTTAGTCTCACATTAAAAAATAAGAGATTTCACCGCTGTAAGATTGTACTTCATTTTTTTACTGCAATATTTAAACACTTTTGTGGTAAAGTGATTAAGTTCACCACATAATCATATTTATTAAAATAAGGGATATACTCATATTATGGTAATCTTGGAGATGCATACTTTTTTTTTAATTTTGAAGCATGTAAACTATTTAAATGTAAAGGTAGCTTTAAACAAAGCTATAGAAATGTACATAAACACATATGGGTTATAATTTCACCACTTTTTAAAATAAATTTAAATACTTTATAAAGAGATGCGTAAATCTTGATGTAAGCAAATGCATGGAAAAAAATGTGGGCCATCAACTTTAAGATAACTATAATTATATAAAATAGAAGATAAATTAAAATTGATGTCATGGTTATAATTAAAAGAATAGACAGTAAGAGTATTATTAAGATTAGAATTAATAATAGCTGATTGCATTTTTTCATATGGGTAAATAGGTCACAACCACTCTTAACAATCTTTAAAATAAAGAATTTTATTTTTATATTATACTTTTAAGATTTAACTTTATAATTAGAAACAGACAAGTAACTTCAGAGGCAATCTTTTGTTTTAGGCATGTAAATTAATTTTAATTATTTTTTTAGTCTAAATGAAGAAAACAAGATAAATATAAAAAAGTATATTAATATTATAATAATAATCTATTGAAGTTTCAAATATAAAGAAGTATTTATCAAAAAGTACATTTAAACTTAAAGTAAAAGAGAATTACATGACAATGACATGCATGAATGACATGCTAAAATCAATCAACATTGTAATAATAAATATATATATATATATAAAATATATAAGTATTATTAAATTAATAAATATTTTCAGTTTTCTTCATTTACACAAAAAAAATAATTTATGTGCCTCAAACAAAAGATTGCCACTATAATATGAAATATAGTGTTACTGGATGTTGTAAATGACTAATTCAGGGTTACTGAAATGTTAATACAGTCAGCCCAGCTTTAATTTTCGATGGTGAGGACATGTACATGTCATACCAGTAGTAACTTTGATTTTATTACTGCTTTTTATCCATTTTGTCTTTGATTTTGAAAATGTCATATGATGTGAAGTCATATCAAAAGCTTGGTCTTTTTTAATTAATTTATTTATCTTTTAAATATAATTTTCAATTGATTTATCTTATTCGTTTTCTCACGGTGATAATACTATTTCTGTCTAATCAATATGACAGTTGACATATTATATAATATGGCTAAATGTTAATATTATTAATAGTTGCGACGTGTAATCCAACCTTGAAGTACAAAATGATAATAGTAAAATATTTATTTGTATAGTTAACCAATAGTATTGATTCATACCTCTGTATTTCTCCATACTCCTCCTTTGATATTTATTCTCGGCATATTTTAATTTAATTACTTTACAAATTAAGAAAATTTTCGTTTATTTAAAATATCATGTTCAAAAGGTTTTTCAATTTTTAAAACAAAAAATAAATAATGTCATAAATGGCAAGTTATTTGCATTGGATTAGGATATCCAAGTAAAGCTGTAATTTTCACACCAAGAATGTTTTTTACAAAATATTTCACTATAACTTTTACTAAAATAGTATTACTTCTTATATGTCCAATAATATAGTATATATTTGTGTTATTCAATCATTAAGGTACAACAAATATTTCAATTAATATACTGATATTAAAAAATTAAAATTGAAACGTATCGCAACCCAACCATATCCCAGTACTTGGAAAATTGCACAATCAGCCCATAAAATAGTGCCAATATTATTTTTTGAAATAATATATAGTCTGTAAAGGAATATAATTTAAATAGCATTCTACTGATAGCTTGATTATTATTTATTTCCATGGCTTGTATAATGGCATACAGTTCAGTGAGGCAAAAGTATTAATTACATATAGCAAAATATCAAATAATGAAGTATAACACTTGTACATACAAAAAAATGTAAATTAAAGTATATGTAAATTTATAAAGTAATTGACTGTATTCCCCTATATCTATAATACTGGGTTTTTTTGTATGTACATATAATATATCGCTTGGGATAATGACATTATAATGGGAAGAATTATATATACCCACCCACCTATAATATACCCAATAATTTTGAAACGTCCAAATAGATAGAGTATTGAAACTTTGAATTTAGCAAAGATGTTTTGGAACCAATTTTAATTTAAAAAAAGACAAAATTGTTTAATATAAGGCATTTAAAAAAATCATTTTTATTGTACTTTGTTAATTATTACATGGAATAAGTCTGTACCGAAACAGAATTTTCTTGATTTTGAGAAAAATAATATGTATATAAAAATACATTTTGTACATAAAAAATACGTTTGCACATGTTTTATAGATATGTGAATTTTTAAGTGCACATTATATGGTACAATGGTGAATATAGCGCTATAATATAACTTGTGAAACTTTTTTGGGGGAAAAATTCATGGAAGTTTATATTACTTTATTTGTTCATTTTAAAATTATAACAGAAATACAAAAGTCCGCGGGAGACACCTTAAAGGTTCACCATCCACCCTGGTGTGGATGTAATGTGTTAATATTTTTAGAATCAGAGTCGACTGTTCATCGAATTTAGTCTTAAGTTTGTTATGGTGGTAGCGACCTCACTTTTTTCTTACCTTTTTCGTTTGTAATCCATATCTGGTATCTTCTCGGCTTTAATAAGTTGATACAAACATTACCACACAACAATGGGGTTAGCCAGTCGACCAAATTTACGTGACCAACTTCTTTTGAGCTTTGTTTCTGATCAACAATTTGTGTCCAGGCCATTTGAGGACATCGCATGCATGAAATACTCTGTAATTTAGTTTTAGTAGTCCCTGATTTAGAGTTTTACCTGTAATTTGAAAGAATGTTTTAGAGACAATAATAATACTTACTACTATGTATAGCATAGTTATGGAGATAATTATAGAGACGAACCATAATGAATAAATTCAATAAATACAAGCAATTACATTACATTTATATGCTTGCATTGATACTCTCTATTACTGTGTTATCTGCTTTATCAACAGATCACGTTTTAATGTATGTAAGCTTAAGTTGAAATTATTCATATTATTCTATTCAAAATATAGTTTTCATTAAGTCATGTGCGTATTTATAGTACATATTAAAATTAAAATAATATTTTATTGCCGTTTATCTGTTTCTATATATTAATTGTTTAGAGCTTACAATGTTTTGGTGTTCTGTAAATATAATTATTTTTATTTATTTATTATGCTAGTGTACAATTAAATCCACATATATAAGGGATCTAGATAAATCGGATTACTGATTATAGATTTTTAATGGATTTATCACTTTAAATTTGTATGCACTATAAGCTTTACTGGTATCGGATTTAATGAATTACTATATAACGGTTCTTCTACTATGTACCTATAATGGATCTGCACACTGCACACCGAGTAGTCTACCTATTTGCCTCTGTTGGATAAGTAGTAACCAAAGACTTTAAATGAGATAAAATGAGATTTGTATATATATTTTCAAGTTTTGTATGAATACTCAAAGTTGTATAATTTATTTAGTTCTATACTAATTAATACCTTGAAATTAATATACTTAAATTAATATTTTATTATTTTTATTCATATAAAAAGATACACACAATTTTATTTAATTAATGATAACTATTATATAACATCTGATGTATATAACTATTTTAAAAGGAAGTGACTACAAATGATTCTGGTCAAATCCCGGACCCGGTCAACCGGGTCTGGTCTGGACTGCGCTGGCAATGCAGTATTATTGTAGAAAATATCCTAGTTAGGCATCTGAAATTTTTCTTGATAAATAATGAGAGATATACAATAAATATTCCACATTTTAATATTTTAAATTTATTGCTTTCTATGGGAAAGTTTTTTTTGCAATTTATACTTTTCTAGCTGAAAGTGAAAACTACAGTATTGCGTTCAATTGAAAAATGTAATTTGATCATTCAATTTCAAACAATAAAATTATTGCAAATAATATGCATGACTCAAGTATTCTAAATTTAATCTCTTATTTAGTCCAGTAGATTATAAGATATAGTCTATTTATTTGTCATTTGTTATATTAAATTATATTAAGTATGCTTGTTTATATGGGTAGGCAGTTCAGTTGGAAATTTTAACTTATATATTTAAACAAAAAACTACAAAAATATTCTCCTGAAATTTTTCAACATAATAGTAGAAAACCTCCTTGACTATCATCATGACAAATGTCATGCACATAGCTACACGGGAAAGTCATTTTTAGAAGGGGAGCTGAATCAGCTCCCCCGGGTTCCGGAAGCGCTTTTTAGCCCGGTATGGATTGGGTTAAGAATTCCAAATATGTTATTAGTTTCTAATTTAGTTCACTAGCTAAAAGTTATGCACCCTGGTAGAAATTTATCACAGGAAAATTTTGAAAATGATACTTTTTAATGTTATGTTTCATATAGATTTTCTATTATTTGTATAAATGAAACCTAAATAATAGGATTGACAAGATTCATATATGTCACTATTTCATTAGTTTCATTATGAGTCAGTAGTTTGAGTCATTCATCACTGACATATTTTAGAATTTCAAGTTTTACTTTCTATTAGAATTCATTTTGAGTATGATCTCATTTCAAACTAAAGATGATCTTAAACTTGAATCTTACAAAATATAACTTATTGTTATCCAATTAATTTTATACCACTATTGTCTGCAGAATATAGAATCAATGTAATGAATGATTATATAGTTTTCTACTTTAAACTATGGAGTTTCTATATTTGGTCTCTTGTTATCAACCCCAATATGTTGATAGACTACTTTTTAAAGTAATTATTACATCTAACTAATTTGAAAATAGTTTTAATAAATAATGATATTTTTATTTATTGCAGGTTCCCTCGTGACAAAGAAAGATGCTCTCTATGGTTAAAAGTAATGAGAAGAAAAGATTGGACCCCGGGTAAATTTGACTGGCTGTGCTCGGGTCATTTTTGCAAAAGTGATTATGAATCAAAAGGAAGCAGAATAATTCTGAAGACCACCGCTGTACTGAGTATTTTTAATTTCCCCAAGTATTTATTGCCTTCGCCAATTCAACTGAGAGTTTCCCTCAATGGCAATAAGGCTGAGCCCCAACTACCATCTCCAATATTGGATACATCTGCTAGTTCAGCTGACACTGAGCCATGTATTGAAATTCATACGAGCTATTCAGTGGCTACTCAAACGGATATCAGAGGATCGGATCTAGAGGATTATCTACACTTTCAAGCTAAGATAAAGCTCCAAAAAGAACAAAAAAAATCCTATGTGCTAAAAAAACGAAATCTAAACCTCTCAGAGTTGATAGCTGATCTGCGCAGCAATTGCCTGCTCCCAGGAGATGTTGAACACCTGCTACAGGGCTCCTTCTCCAACCAAACACTAACCTTGTTTAAGAATGAAGTGTCCAATCAGAAAACCTATGCTACTACTCGAAGGTAAATAATCTAGTGTATATTTTGGACCCCAAATATTTTAGGTTTCAATATTGTTTATTCATAACTATTATATTTGAGACAAATTGATAATAGCTTTATCAAGTTTTATGAGGTATCAAATTTTGTTTTACTACCCTTTCAAAAGATATACTAATTGGATAATTCAGATTAATTTAATTTTACAGGGTCGATTTCATGAAGCGGTATTAGTTGCTCCCGGTATTAGCGCTAATACCAGGCATAACTAATAGGATGCAGTAAAGTCGGTTTCACGAAGCAGTATTAGCTACGCCTAGGAGTAACTAACACCTCAGACTAAATATTTGAAATTCCCAGTTCTATTTATAGATAACCAATAGGAATTTAGGTCTCGCCAGAGAATTACCGTAAAAAAATTTTTGATATACCTATACTAGGACTAAGCTAATACGTGAAATCCACCCACAGTGTTTATATATTTGGGGTGATTGACACCTTCTGATTCTACTGTTATTACATATATACCTATTATTGTATACATATCTCAACATATGTATTATTTTTGTTTTGAAATCAAAATTGTGTATGTATATTTTTACTATAAAACTTTATTTTATACATTTACCTCTATTACAGGTATAGTGACGATCTCAAAAAGTTTGCGCTGACAATTTTTTTTCACTCAACAGCAGCCTACAAGTACCTGCGCCAATTTCTGACACTACCTCATGACCGCACATTACGCCAATGGCTCACTACCATTGATGGTTCTCCTGGGTTCACCTCATCCTCTCTGCAGATCATCAAAGATAATATCAGTTCAGGCAAGATTGAGGGCGACTGCTCTCTCATCATTGACGGCATGTCTATTCAAAAACAAATAGTGTACCACCATTCTTCGGACAAATTCCTTGGTTATGTCGACATAGGCACCCCAGTAGAAGATTCGAGAGTGGCAGGAGAAGCATTGGTGTTCCTAGCTGTTGGCCTCAAAACCAAATGGAAATATCCTATTGGTTATGTTCTTGTTGGTAAGTTAATTATACAATGCAACCCACTTATTACGTATACACTTGATAGGTACATAGATCACTTTATCATGGTTCCTACGCTTCTGGAAAACCTGGAAAAGTCAGAGAATTTTGTAAAACGTGAAAAAATCAGGGAATTTGGTTACACTACATTTTTTAACATGTATTGATATAATAACATAATAATTATAATATTATATTATAATTGTGAAAAAAATATTCTTAAAAATGTAAAAATTAAAATTTATAAATAAAGTTGAGGATTTTTATATATTATTTGTATTAAAATATAAAACTTGATACTTTAGCATTTCAATAAAGCTCTTGATGAATGCATTATCAAGTTAGCTACCAACTGGTGCTTATATTGAATTCCTAATCCTATGGCTACCAAACTAAGTATTTTAATCACAGGTAGGACTCAACCACTAGTTCAATTTGTTTAATCTGCTCAGTCATCTGCACCATCTGCTCATTCATTTAAGTCATCTGGTGCATGGAAATGACTGTTGAACATTATTCCTATAACAGTTAAAAAACAAGAATTCTATCTTTCAAGCAATGTTCCCTGATAGTGGTATAGCAAACAAATTTCAGCTTGATCCAGACAAAAGTGTTTGCATTATTTCATATTGATTAGCTCCTTTTCCCCAAGCTACTCAAACTAAAAGCCTGTACATTATTCGTATTTATTTTACTAAAAAAATCATAATCAAGGTATGGATTTCTTTGAAAATGTCTGGAAAACCTGGAAAAGTCAGGGAATTTTTTTTGAGATATTGCGTAGGAACCATGATTTATAAGGTATACTTTATCTGGTCTCGTTTTGTTTGTATGTTAGAAACATGTGTATGTACACTACTTTTTTTAAATAGTTTTGCCTAGCTCTGAATCAATCACTGACCATTTTTTTAATTCAATTGATAGCATATGCCAATCACTTGTAAACTCTGTGATCTATATGAGGTATACATAATAACATTGTATTATTCATTGATGTATTTAAAAAGTTTAAAAAAATCAGGCAATGCGATTGCACAAATTAGGCATAACATTTTGAAAAGTCATGTTTTATTTGTAAATAGTAAAAGTAACAGTCATCATGTGTAACCTGGATAGAGTAGTAACTTTGAAATGGTAAATGTATAGGAATTCCTTTCATTTTTATATTTTTCAGGCATATTTTACAATCAATCAGTTATTTACATTAGTATACCTAATACATATTGTATTGTTACTTGGTAGATATGTAAATTATTTGTAAAAATAAAAAGTGTAAAAACACTTTTATCATATAAGTATTGATCATTTTAGCTAGCCTATTAGTTGAATATAAATTATATAGAAGTATGGTTGCTTGAAGGTGTATAATATGAAAACTCCTTTTTAAAATGAACTAATCACATTTTTATGTTACTTTTCTTTTTGTATTTACCTATCAGATCATGCAACAGTGGAACTCCAGCAAAGCCTGATCTCGTCTGCTTTGAGCCTTCTACACGAATCCGGAGCAACAACCCACAATCTAATCCTGGACGGCAACTATGCAAATCAAAGAACATTGGAACTTCTCGGAGCGTCACTCAAACCGTCAGACTTTCGACCCCATTTCCCTCATCCTGTGACAAGTACCTCTGTAAATGTGTGCTTCGACGCTTGCCACATGGTTAAACTTCTAAGAAATCTTTTGGCCGATTGTGGCGAGCTAATCGATGGAAATGGCAGCGTGGTTAGATGGGACCTGATTCAGCTGTTACACAATATTCAACTGGACAAAGGCCTTCACCTAGCCAATAAGCTAAGCAATGCCAATATTCAATGGCACCAACAGAAGATGAAGGTTCGATTGGCAGTCCAAACATTATCTAATTCAGTGGCGAAGGCCCTCGATTTCATGAACTGCGTCCTACTTGATGCATGATTTAAAGACTCTCGACCAACATCAACGTTTTTGTCACAAGCAGATCAGCTTTTTGATAGACTAAATTCCTCGCGTCCAAACGGTTCCGGTTTCAAATGCCCCCTAACTGCCCAAAACATCGACTTCATTTTGGAGGATCTGAATAGTAAGATTATTTATTATTACTATTATTCTATAAATGTTAACTAAAAATTTATTTAACCACAATTCATGACAATATCAAAGTCGGAATGAAGACAAGAAAAACGAGAGAAAATTTTCAGGTAGTATATGTTTGTGAACTTCCTTTTAAAACGGATTTAGTATTTATTTGTCTTGATCTGATATATTCACCACTCCAGCTTATATTCTAATAAAGCTAGTTGACAAATATATAGTACCTTTATTTTCTCTCATTTGATTTTTTCTTTTGTATTTAAAAAACTATGGTATTTTTTACTTATTTTAGTTTTTTATAGATATTCTTCACTCATATATATATATATATATATATGTGTTTTACAATGCTGTTATTGTATCAAACCGTTTTTTGCTTCATATTTCGAGGTTGTTCTACTAAAGAAAAAATAAATGTCAAATATAATATAATTATATACACATTCATTGTTTTGGTTTTGTATATTATTTGTACATATTTATTTTCTTTTATTGAGAAATAAAAATATAATCTTCTTCCACTATCAGGCATCATCGATTACTTATGGTCGCTGAAGCTCCCTTCCGGTCAACCAGTCGTTGTGTCTCGGAGGAAAACTGCGCTTTTGGGAATGCGATCTGCCGTATTCAGTGTCTTTCAAACTGCACGACACCTATTGAGCAGAAAGGAGTCTCCCTACAAATACTTCCTCCCATATACCATGAGTCAGGACCAAATTGAAATACTATTTTCTGTTATTCGTCGGAGGGGTGGGTGGAACAATAACCCAAATGTTGTACAGGTAATAGTTATTTGAATAATTTTCTTTATGATATGTTTATGTTATGTGTTCATTCTATGCAACATGTGTTTTACTAAGTATTGTAAATATATATAAAACCTTATCTAAAAGCATTTAGGTTCAAGTTTTACATGTTGTGTACAATACAAATTATTTTTTCACAATTAGATCACTATAGGATATACAGCTATGGAATGTTTTACAATAATGTAGGGAAAGTTCTTTTTATATTCTTGTTTTCATGTATATGAAACACCTCGTATATTGAACTATTTTGTACATTTTTTCCAGTTCCGCGCAGCGTATACCAGCATCTTGGGCGTGGAAGGCATCACTACATTAAACCATTCCCCGTCTGCCAATTGTGTCCCACAAGGCGACGATTCGACAGGGTTGCCGGCCGATGAAGAGACATTTTGCGCACCATTGTCTCGATTCGCCACCAACATCGTTGCATACATTGCCGGCTTCGTAGTTCGATCCATACAAAAACGCTTGACGTGTGAGCAATGTGTTCAACATCTCCACGCGACATCTACTAGCAGCGTTACCACCGGCGACTTGGATCTCATTGAGATCCGAGACAATGGTGGCCTCATCAGGCCATCAAGGGACGTGTTGAGGTTATGCAGTGGTGCGCAAAGCCTTATCAAAACAATCGACCCGAACTCCAAAAATCTTTCGAAAAATCATTGTTCGTGTCCTCAGGGATATCTCCACACCTTTCCCACTCGATCATTCAATAGGGTTAGATTCACATGCCCACCAACTTGCTAATTTGGTTTTAGATAAATACATTGCTGTCCTTCTTCATCATAAATCCCAATTAATTACAGATTCTTTTTCAGGTCCAAAAATAAGATCAAAACTTAATAAAACCATTTTGTTTAAACATCAATAGACTCATTTTATCAAATACATATTCAGTTTAGTTGCACAGATCATTTATTTGAAAGACATTTAATTTGTTACTACGTATATATCAATTTAATTCAGCTGTTTGAATGTTAATGGGGTATAGGCCTATTTTTGTTTTATTCAATATCTTCATTCTATATAAAAGTTATTTTACAATTTTTATATAACATTTTTGAATTAGCATAATTTTCTTGAAATATTTAGCGATAGCGGGTATGTAAATATATATTTTGATTTTACATTTAATTTTTAGATATTTAAAAGACATCTTCTCTTTTGCTACTATGTAGTGTATATGATTCAGTTCAACTGTTAGAATGTTAAGGTGTACATTTTTGTTTTATTGAATTTATTCTAGCCCAGAGTTGTATTGAAATTGTACTTATTATTATTATTTTATATAACTGAGTAGGTGTTCTAGTAATATCCAATTTCCACCATTTTGAAGAGAAAATGTTTGAAATATTATTTATCATCTTTTTATTTGCTTGAGCGTTAGTATGTACAATATATATTTATGTATTTTAAAGAATTAGTTAATTTATGTCCTTTGGTACATTTTAATTGTCTTTTGGCGTAATTTATTAGGTAGCTATTTAAATAGGTTATCGTAGGCGTTATTCAGGTTAAAATAAATAAAACATTTCAAGACTACATATTTGGAATATTTGGAAAACCGAATTACTTGTCGTTAACATTGATGCACAAATGTATTTATTTGCATAAAAATTGTAAATAATTGTCAAAGATATTATATATTTGTAATTTTTTCTCGTGTATATATTTTTGGATTGTGTATATATTTTGTATAAAGTGGACATTTATGGACTTCTATGGATTTTTCGAATCTTTAGTGTATATATTTTTCAAAAGTGAAGATTTAATCTATGGATATGCATAGTTTATATTTCAAATAAATAAATGTATGTATATAATTTTGGATTAATAGTATGTATATATTTTGTTTAAAGTGGACATTTAATCTGTGCGTATGTATAGTTTATATTTCAAATAAATATATGTACATATATACTTTTGGATTAATAGTGTATATATTTTGTATAACGTGGACATTTAATCTATGGATTTTTCGAATCATTAGTGTATATATTTTTTCAAAAGTGGCGATTTAATCTATGGATATGTATAGTTTATATTTCAAATAAATAAATGTATGTATATATTTTTGGATTAATAATGTGTATATATGAATTGTATATAGTGACCATTGATTTAATCTTTGTAATTTTTTTGTACAGTTTATATTTCAAATAAATAAATTTATTTATTGTTATTTTGTCAATTATATTTATCCTTTGTTAATTTATAGGAGTCATTAATACTTCTTAACTTCAATTACTAGATCAAATCAGACTTCCAGAAGAGCAAATATGTAGTTGTAACAATTGTTTTCCATTTCGATAATTTTTTCTAACTTATACAAATTATGAACATATAATAGCTACATTTCTATGTATAATAAGATTTTTAAATGTAATTTTGCAAACGGTAATTAAGTAATGTACACAAATTATGAACATTCCTATTTTGACAAAAAAATATTACTAGCTACACTAATAATAATGACTATATTATAATTAATAATTGTAAAACATAATTTTGTTATTGATATAGCGCAATGTATATTCAATAATAAGAATATTTCTTAACATTTGTGCGTATTTATGTCTAAATTTTACATGATCTGTGTCCTGAAATTTTCCGTTCCCTTGGTAGGATATATTATTACCTATCGAATGATGTAAGATTCGACTTATTTTATTATATCTAACTTTCTTTTTTATTTAATTGAAATGTATTCCTTTTGAGAAAACATTAGTAAATTCAATATCTATATTCAATAATAAGAAAATTTCTTGAAATTTGTGCGTATTTATATTTCTAAATTTTACATGACTTGTTTCCTGAATATGTAATATTTTCCATTCATTAGGTAGCAAATATTATTACCTATCGAATGATGTGAAATTCGACTTATTTTATTATATCTAACTTACTGTTTTATTTAATTGAAATGTATTCCTTTTTATTAAATAACATTAGTAAACCTATGGAAAATATTGTCTACCCCTATTTTTCTTGCCACTCAGGCGCTGATTGGTCAATATTTCTTGTTCGTTCTCTCTTTCTATTAAATAGGTGTAGAGTCGCATGTCTAGCTTATCCTAATCAATGTCTTTGGTAGTAACCAAAAAGGATTTTTCCACGCTCATTCTCATTCTCATATATAGTATTGTGTCAAACAATTTAGGCAGACAACCGCAATTGTCTACTAGTAAGTAATATTCTGTAATCTATCGGCTGTCTGTCTGTAGATAATAAACTAAATAATAACAGGCATTTTAGTCATTTCGTATTACATTCTTTCAATTATTTTCGGCTATTCCGTATTAACATATTTTTTCATAGCTAGTTTGGGATCCGTTATATGCAAATGTGTATGTATCATTTAATTTAATTCCAATTGTGCATATTGCTGTTAATATTTTTATACATAGTTTAAGTTTTTAATAAATTACCTGTTTTATATTTCAAAATACAACATTAAAAATAGTTTACAACAATAATATCATATAATCTATCTTTTAGGAGCGGTTCAATCAATTTTGAAAAGTCAAAAATCCTACAAAGTATCTTGAATTGTAAGACCTTATTCTAATCAAAATAACTAACTAAAAATGTAGAATTCAGATTTAATGTTCTCGTGTTCTCGTTTAAAAAAGGAGGCTTGGTAAGTATCAAAATATCGTCTATGATGATCAAATTTACCCAAAAATTCGAACAATATTTTGTAATTGAATAGTTTATATATTTTGCATGTTTGGAAATTCAATTTGTAGTATGTTTATATCAATCTGTTAAATAATTGCTACATTATAATTGTCACATTATTTGTTCTACTCGGAATAAGCAACTTGATATTAAATTCAACACGATAAAAGGAAACTTTTGAAATAAACTTTTATTGAATATCGACTCACATTAATGTGACATTGATCACAAATGATAAGCTAATATTAGAAAGGGATTTTATCATCCTAAAACAATAAAGGGGAAAATAAAGTGTTGAAAAACTGATAAACGTATGTGCAGCAAAACAAGTATTTTGAGAAATTTAGATTTAAATGTTTAACTTAAATATCATAAATAAGTGTGTTTGAATATCTCTTAAAATTATTCATTTGAGGAGATTAGTTTGATAATTTTGATTAATCAATTTTAAATACATCATTTGTTTGCAATAAATTTAGACTTCCATAATAAAATTCTTAGCCGAATCTTTTAAATTATATATAAGACCAATTGAAGAATACTATAAATTAGCGTTTGTTATTAGAATAATAATATTTTTAAATTTTAATTTCAAGTTAAATAAACTCGAAATTCTCGATATAATACAATTTACAATAAGCTAAGTTTATTTTGACCTACCACGCAACCAAATTTGACGGACATTTGGACTGATAAAATACCGCTTTCCGACTGACATAGTCACATCAAAGAATCGCAGGGGCTTTCAATCAAGCGTAGCTCAAATGCAGATGTCGACTTCTCAAACTCAGTGAATTCTAGGTTGAATAATGTTCTGATTAATGAGTGCTTTAATATGCTATGTTTAAGTTGATTAAAGATATCTTCAATAGTTGTAACTTTTCCCGACAGAAATATAGTTTTCAACCAAAGTGAGTTATTTTAGCCTTTTGTTGAGTTTTCATGTATATTCTGCTTTAAAGATTTCCTACTGAAAATAGTGTGACTTGAGTAACTTCGAAAATTATTTAAAATTATGTTAACTGCAATAACTATTTCTAAAGATTAATGAATAAAGTTTGCCCAATTCGATTCAGCTGCAGTGACATAAATTTGTAGTGATGTCCTTACGTGGATTTTAATACACCAATGAAATCTACATAACTCGGAAAATAGCCAAGAAATCAAATAAATATATATTTTATAGTCCTTCTTATTTAGTATTCTTTTTAGTATCGTAAACTCTTTATGATAGCCAGGTATTGTGTCGAAAATATAATCGTATTGCTTAAATTTAATTTGAATTTTTACATCTTGGTTAAACACCGCATTCAAAATTACATACGTCAAAAATATTATTATATAATATAAATTATACACTAGAAAATATATAATTAGGTACTTTAAACATATTAATGTTTTTTTATTTATTTTTAAGTTCGTATGTATAACTTTCAGTTTCAATTCTACAATTTAAAATTTTAGTTGAATTTTTAATTTTGCACAGTTTTGCTCACCATTTTGTGACTCTAACAATGACTGGCCATAAAAGTATATTAAAATCAAGTCTCTCAGAACTGAACTGGCCTCTGATTAACAATCGAGCAAATTTGTTATTTCTCTCGACTGTTTTCATTTTATAAGGACGAATATTGCAACATTTAAACTATAGTCAGACCTATTGACCACTTTTTTAGTCTAACTAGTGTCATATCATGCACCTAGTTTCACTAGTCATTCGGTTAAGTTATAGTTTAATAAATAATCAGTTAATTTACTCTCTAACAAGTATAAACATCAAATTAATTAACTAACTACATGCATACGTCTTATAGTAATTAACGAATATCTGCCTTGAGCTGTTTTGAAAAACTATGGTACAATTCATAGAGATACCTATACTCAGGTAAAATAAAATTTAATTTGTTGTTTATTATAGACACCTATCCATTCACCTACTTATTTCATCTGTAACATTTGATTTTTATAACATGAAGGTATCGTCATGGTAAAACTAATTTAGTTTTAATATTAAAAAACA